>RQTK01000397.1:308446-410475 GCA_003991915.1 Elysia chlorotica
CTCTCTCTCTCTCTCTCTTTCTCTCTCTCTTTCAATGCATCACTTTATAATGTCATAATTGTTATATTGCTTAGCGAATAGCACCTTTTCAGCAGTGAGGAAGTATGGGAGTGAAAGGGTGTATCAACCATAATGTGGCCAAAGCATCCTAGTTAAGTGTTTGATTATCGTAGAGTAGTCAAGCAAATCTGTTACACATATGAATACTGATAGTAATAGCATTGCAAAAAATGAGGCACAGTCAATGAGTATAAAGTAGGGACACAGTGCAGATGCATTCAAAAGCCTTATTTGTGAACGATTAATACTGATTGGATTCTTTTGTGTGCAAGCTCCTGATAACTTTAGTAAACTTGGTGAGAAAAACTAAATTAGCATCCATACGCTTTCACCATCATGTTTTTTATAATGTGAGAATACTTTTTAAAAATGTTTTTTTTATTTTTACTTTTTGTTGTTGTTGTGTTCTCTTAAAATATATATATCCTGTCTACTGACTTTCTCTTATATTCAATTAAAATGTTTGGGTCCCTATATATTGATATATCAGGAATCCACTGTATCATTTATTCTCCTAAACCCTACATCAATCATAATTATAAGGTTCATTTGGTAAACTTTTATCAGACAAACAGAGTCACATATATAAGGCTCAATATTCAATGTTCACCTGATGATGAGCACGTATGTAGGGATCATCAACTTCAACAACAGACACATATTCGTTGAGATAGTGACCAAAGAGTGTTTCATATGAGTGGCCTTTTGAGTTTGCTTCCACCTGAATCTGAGAATGTTGTTTTGAGGCTGTGGATCCAATTATATGGAGAAAAGAAGTTTAAATGGGTAAACAGCATACATTTTATCAGATAGAAATAAATTTATATGTTTTATAAACCTTTGTTTATAATATTTATTATGGATATCACATGAAAAGCAATGGAAAAAGTCATTATTTATATAAAACTTTATTGTGGAGACCTTACAAGTTAGTTAAAAAAAATTAAGATAGTTTTTTTTCAGTAAATTGTGCTGAAAGTTGCTGCTGACATCTTTTATTTGCCACGAAATTTTTATTTCTTTTACGGGGTTCTCATGCCACCTTTACCACTTCATTCTCTAAATATTCATGTAGTTTTAAAAATAATAATCCTTCTGAGGCTACTCATCCAAATTAAGCTCACTATCCTTTATTTTCAAAGCAAAATAAATAATTATTACATTAAACTACAGTATACCAGTAGATGGCTAAATTTTGCGTGCCAACCAAGCAAAAGGACATAACTTAAAAACATTTTTCTTTGCTGAAATCTATCATTTTATCTGAGAATTTGAATATTCCAATTTTATCTTTCTGAAGCTCAGAAAATGCAACTTTTCACCAGCTTGAACTTTGAATATGAAAAATGTGGCACAGGGTGTTTGATATATTATTTTAATTAAAAGCAAACAGCTAAAACTACATAAAAAGATCTATTGCACCTTCTTTTTCTTCCTTCACAAAGAGCTTCAGTTCTTCTGCTCTTTTCAGGTACTCCTCAATTTTCTGTCTGTATTTTTGACGCTTGTTTTGGTCAGAAACATCTGAAACAAAAAAGTTCATTTTGATTGGAGCTAAGATATGTTTTGATTATCACTGAATTCACCTTTTTTCTTATATACTAGAATGGTAGAATGGGAGAGTTATAAATAGAATTAATATTTACCAGGGTACTCAAAATTATTGCGGATTCCACTGAAGTGGTAAAATTCGGTTAAAATCATCCGGTTAAGGCTATCACAATTTACAAAAACAAATTTTGTATTCTATTTGATCGCTCATTCCTTCGTGACATTGGCTTTTGTTGTTTTGTTTCCTTTTGAGAGAAAATACAGTGGAATCTGCTAAAAGGTAAACCCTGTTTACTTTCTAAGACAAACCCTAGCTTTATAAAAAATTTCAGAGGCACCAATTCCCTTTTTATTACCTTCTAGTGACCGTTTAATTAGAATATAAACTTTGATTACAATAAAACTTTTACTAGTTTCAGGCTGTCGGAAATAGGTTATCTTAGTAAATTCTTACCCAGATTACACTTTATGCCTAATTAATATTCATAAAGTGTTACCCTTTAGCTTAAGTTATTAGTATTGTACTAAGCCATTCCCATGCAGACATTTAAGTCCAATTTTTTGTTTGTTCTGTTAATGCTAGACACATAATGTGCTGACACCCACACATCATTGCTGGGCCAGAAAGAGATAAAAATTAAACCAATCAACAATTTCTGGAAAAATGACCTTTGTATTTTTCACTCCTAAGTTAAAACAGAAACAAATGAACCTTGGCTTGCAAATGCAAAAAATTTTGATTTTGAACCATAAAGCACATTTCAAAAAAAATGATGACAGTTCTCATGTTTTAAATTGGCAATGTACTCCTAAATTTTACTTTATTACTACTGTTTTTCACATTTTGAATCAGGAATCATATTTTGAATTTTGCAAAACATCAATGACCAAATCAGCAGATAAAGAAATCATTAGCACAAAATTAAAAAAAGACGTACGTTTCAAAACTTGCATGAGCAAGCCCACACCTTCCTGGTAGCAAGTCAAGGATTCTTCAAACCTGCGACTATTGTCAAGCTCAACAGCCCTCTTGAGAATGCTGATTGCTGACGATTCTACACCAGCCTGGTGGTCTGCCATCTTCAGCCAAGGCACATGACATGGACACTACGAAGAGGCTTGCCTGTGCTAATTAAAAAAACAATTTTCACCTTTTTTAAAGGCAATCTTAGAGGCTCTCACAATTGTATTATTCTGATTTGTAATAAAAAAAAACAATTTTATTTGGAGTCCTCAAAAAGCAAATGTTTAGAAGTTTATAAAAACAATACAGTTTCAGTGAAACCTGCCCTGCTAACCACCTGTCCATTGCCATGGCTTTTCATTGCCCCCCAAGCATTATTTCTTTAATATGTTTGATCTATAGCACACATTGAGCTCCTCGAATTAGCTCTTACATTTTTAATAGTTCTGTGGATGCAAAGTTTGTTGAAGCCATACATGTGTGCCCAGCGCTACCAATGCAGTACCTCTATCTACATAACATGTACAAATTTAGAATTAGGGTTATAATATGGCATTAAGCCAATTACACTTCCTTCCTCTCTACCTCAGTACCTGCAACGTTCACTCAGCCTCAATTTTCCCAATCAAAAATGAAAATGTTCAGTTTTTGCCAACATCGTGTATACATACATTTTCATTATCATGCCATAAAAAATAAGTGTTGTATCACCTCAAATTTCGGATACAATATGTAAAAATGGATGTGTTTTGAATAATAAAAGTAATTTTAACTTTACACTAAACAAATTTTTGCCCTTTCTAGCTAATTTAAACTTGTGCATGTTTTGTTATTGTCAGTTCTACTTTTAGAATAGATACTATGGACTTGAAACTCATTAATAATTATGTTTATAGATTCTCCATTCAAATCAAAGAAAAATGATGTATAATTTATTTAAGCCTATATTATGGGTAGATTTCTTGTTGTAGGAGACTTTTGATTAACCCAAGTAGATTCCTCTTGTTTCATAACTGACAGCTTATAAATGGGCTTAACGAAAGAGTTAAGAGCCCAACATGTTTTAGAATTTTCGAAATATATATAGATCTAGTCTGATCCCTGCGAAACATAATTTTTTTTTACCTCTTTTTATGTTATAGATCTGGATCTAGATCTAGAAATTTCAATCTAGATTTATATAGTCGGTAGACTAGATCTAAATTAGAGGAACTCCTTAGTCCTTAAGTTTTGTGTTCCCTAGCCTGTTGGTGATCAAATGGGTGGGTGGGCGGAATTCTAGGGGCGAGAGGGTAGGATTCGATTAGATCGGAGTCAGTCAACCTGTTGAGAGAGAGAGAGAGAGAGAGAGAGAGAGATAGAGAGACAGACAGACCAAGTTTCAATTGCTTAAAATATCAATTTTATGTGCTTGTATGTTTGTCCCTCACTCCCCTTCCCTGTCCGCATTGTACACATATTCAAATAAGCAGGCAATTGAATACCATCAAACTGCTCCTTGTCTCTTTGATTCAAACAAATCATGCAAATAATTTTAAAAAATAACAACTAAAACACAGGGAGTACAGCTGGCAGGCATTTCATTCAAAATTAATAATCGGACATCGCCCACAGGCTAGGGACCACAAAACTCAACGCTGGCAGGTTAAATTCAATTTTAATTATCGAATTTCGTCCACCCACCCATCTGGCATTTGATGGCCCACAGCTACTAGACTTCTAGTACTACGGGCCACAGGCTAGGGACCACGTTAAATCATTAAGTAACTATAAATATTCTTCCACAGTGCTTTACATTTTATAAATCTCGTCAACTCCAGCTGTTCATTTGTCTTGTTCTAGATTTAGATCTAGATCTAAATCTGGTCTAAAATCCACAAAATGTATCTGATTTGATACTGGAAGGTCTGGTACTCAAAGGCAAAGCGAATTGAAAAAGAAAGGTATTCTAAGCCTACTTTCGGTTTGACTTCAAAGTGTAACAGCGATGTAATCTAGATCTGGATTCAACTATGACAAAATACCATAAATTTATTAAGTGTAGTGCTTAAATTGTAACGTCATTTGCTTTTAATATTTTCCCTTAATTTAGCCATTTTGTGGCCCAGTCCATTATCTTTTTTCATTGTTTTTTTCCTGCTGTGCTTCTTTTCAACCATTCTGGTTGTCATTACATGTTTCTGCTTTGATATTCTGATCACAAGCGGCAATAATCGTAACGGATAAACGCCCCAAGCTTGTCACCTATTTAGGCAAGCCCTTCTGTGATCTAATCTACATGCCAAGTTTAATCATATATAATGTACCTACCGAAGCATGCGCTTCCGTAGGTATGTATACGTGTACCCACCGAATCAAGCACTTCTGTGGGTACACGTGTACCTACGGAAGCACTACCTAAAAAAAACCTAAAAGACAGGGGGTACAGCTGGCAGGCATTTCATTCAAAATTAATAATCGAACATCACCCGCCCACCCACCCATTTGATCGCCCAGAGGCTAGGGACAATAAAACTCAACGGGTGCCAGATCATATATATAGAGGTCTATATAACTAAGATATCAAAGGATTTGGGTCCGGCAAGCTGACACTAGAATCTAGATCTATTTGGTTAAATCATAAAGTAACTATAAATATTCTTCCACAGTGCTTTACATTTTATAAATCTCGTCAACTCCAGCTGTTCATTTGTCTTGTTCTAGATTTAGATCTAGATCTAAATCTGGTCTAAAATCCACAAAATGTATCTGCTTTGATACTGGAAGGTCTGGTACCCAGGAAGAGAAGCGAAAAATTTGAAAAAGAAAGGTATGCTATGCCTACTTTCGGTTGAACTTCAAAGAAATAGGCTTGCTTTTAATAGAATTAGAAATCTGTGCTTACAAAGCTCATGGAAGTAAGTGCGGTTTACGGGAGTAGCATCCCTTTGCAATGTACGAGCGTACTTTTATTACATCAATCGGTGCTGAGAACGCGACTTAGGGTTTTATGTGTGTGCGTGAGCAAACATATTATTTTGTTCTACAGTGTTAAATGACGCCTATTTTTATACATCAAAATTTCTCACGAAGGATAGGGCCTACTCATTGGAAACGTTGACCTGAGCACGCCCATAACGTACCATAGTTTAAGAAAGTATTAAATCGCTTAATAATATAAAATCGGAATATACTTCATTTTTTATTGATCAAGCAAAGAATGCGCCTTTCATGAACACTGAATAAAATATTATAATTCAACACCATATATAGTTGCTAAGCAGGCAGTATATCTATATATTTAGATATAATATATATCAAAATACTATTATTTCAAAAATAATGAGCCACAAAGACATTTTAAAACAATTTCAAAATATACACCACAGAAATATAAATAACAGTTGATAACAATACACACGACCACCACATAATTATCTATATGCCTTTTAAAGTTTAGCCTAAAACAATGAATCATTTACAAGCAATTATGAATTTATTTTTTAAATGATATAGTGTGGACCCCGCTCCTACGATTTGGTCCAGTGCCTTATCCAGCCATTCAGGTAATAAGGACACCCATCTCCGGGCGAGGTTTCACAGCCAATCCAGACATTGAATGTGTTCCATGTAAGCATCAGACATTACAATGGGGTTTTCAAATCCGCATCTTTCGCCGGTCTGAGGTTTGGATAATCGGAGTCGTCGAAGCACCATGATGCAGTTAGTACAAGTATTACATTTTTTTTAAAAAGGTGTGACATTAGAATAACAAGACGGGACAGCTAGCTGTATGGTACAGACACTGTAAATTCGCCTTCTCTCCCATTTCGATCACTCAAACAAACAAAAACAAAAAAGTGTGGGGAAGGAGGCGAACCGAAAAAGTAAGAGGGGACAGAGTGGATTCGCCTTCCTCCATTCTTGTGGGTGGCACTATCGTGAATGCTGTGGCTTGGCGATATTGTCCCGTAGATTGTCACCACCACTGTCTGGTTTCTGACAAGTCACGATGACGGCTTAGGAGTCTCACACTTTGCACCTGTTGGCAGGAGATAAAACTTTGAAAGCACGAAATCACATACTTAGGAATAAAAATGTGTAAGTTAGAGTATACGTTCTTTAGATAAGCAGATCCATGACATAATTATACTGTTGTATTCCCTATGTTGCATCAGTTATTGAAAACTTCCATAAACAAACTTTTCGTTATAACTCGTATTTTTATTCTGCTTTATGAAGACATGCCCATCTTCATCTAACTTTGAAAGTTAATTCACATAAGCTTCTAAATAATTATTTGTTTTTTAATTAAAAAAAAATTAATGTCGAATTCCAAAAATTACTTTTCAATGACTATTAGGGATACAAAAACGTGTTCCTTAAGTTTAAGATTTCCCAATAGATAAAATAAGTTGAGTTTTTATTTAGGTGCAATAATCACATAACAATGCTTTTCAGACGAAATTCGTACATAGGCCTATGATCTATAATTATGCAAAGCCGTATAGTATTCAGCTCAGCTATTGGTTTAGAAATGCATTTACTTTAATCGATAGAAATTAAGGTATTATATTCAGACAAACTGAGAGACAGAAAATGATAAATTGAAACAGAAACATACAGACAGAGAGAGAGAGAGAGAGAGAGAGAGAGAGAGAGAGAGAGAGGGAGAGAGAGAGAGAGAGAGAGAAAGAAAGAGATTGAAAGGAGTCTAAAAAACACCAGCATACTTCAGGGATGTTCCTGGTCTCTTTACAACTAAAGTTGTAACTGGTGATGGTTCTTCAATATATAGTTGCTAAGCAGGCAGTATATCTATATATTTAGATATAATATATATCAAAATACTATTATTTCAAAAATAATGAGCCACAAAGACATTTTAAAACAATTTCAAAATATACACCACAGAAATATAAATAACAGTTGATAACAATACATACGACCACCACATAATTATCTATGTCTTTTAAAGTTTAGCCTAAAACAATGAATCATTTACAAGCAATTATGAATTTATTTTTTAAATGATATAGTGTGGACCCCGCTCCTACGATTTGGTCCAGCCCCTTATCCAGCCATTCAGATAATAAGGACACCCATCTCCGGGCGAGGTTTCACAGCCGACCCAGACATTGAATGTGTTCCATGTAAGCATCAGACATTACAATTGCGTTTTCAAATCCGCATCTTTTCGCCGGTCTGAGGTTTGGATAATCGGAGTCGTCGAAGCATCTTCATGCAGTTAGTACAAGTATTAATATTTTTTTTTTAAAGGTGTGACATTAGAATAACAAGACGGGACAGCTAGCTGTATGATATATAGACACTGTAAATTCGCCTTCTCTCCCTTTTCGATCACTCAAACAAACTAAAAAAAAAAAACGCCTAGTCATCACACTAATGTACTACTACTAGCCTTAAAAACAATACGTCGGCCAAGTGCCCGTAAACAATCAAAGGCAACTATTGTACAGGTACTTTCAATGTTTATTAAATGTTATAAAGAAACAAAACAAAATGAATCGGGTAAACTCTCGATAATAATGACTTATGTCAAGACGGTGCACCTTCACAACTGTATCGCCAAGCTTTTATTACATTTCTTTCGTCACAGATATAGGGGCCTAATACAAGCAATCATTTCGTCGTCAGAAAACAAACTATGTATTCATCCATTTGGATTTTTTTTTCTGAAACGAAGCGCACATAATAATAGTCCCAGATTATTATTATTTACAGGTAGAGGGTCCTTTCGTGAATTACTAACAATAACAACCGATTTAAACTTTATGCCTGCATAATAGTTTCTCCAGCTTAATATCCTAAACGTTGTCATGGTGTTTCTGTGAGTTATAGGGATGTCAGTTCGTTGGGTGTACGTTACGCTTTTTAAATAAAGTTCATTGATTTGGGCCTTGAAATTTTGAAGTAAAAAAGGGAACCGACGCAGATGACATTCACTGTGATGAGGTTACCATAATGTTTTTTAAAGGTTTGTTTTTACCCGGTAGGAAAAGTTTTTCTTAAGGCGGATTGTAAGCTTACCAAAAAGTTGTACTTATGAGCCACTGCCCCGGGTTTTTGCGCTCTACAACCTTCTCGCAAACTGACAGAAATAGGTTGTTCATGGTAGACGGCGTTATGCCGATAGCTAAACGTTCATAAATATGACCTCTCAGATTTATACTCTAGCCGCACATCCTCCGAAAACACCATCCACTGTTCCCGATAATACTTAGCATTCACCGAAACTTAGAATTATATTTATCTTTTCACAGATTTTGATATCTTATTGTCTAAAGCAAATCTACCCCCCCCCCCCCCCCCCCCGTTTTGCAATGCACATTTTGTTTTGGTAGGAGGGATATTTGACGAAAGGTGATGATGATTTTTCAATTCGCTCGAAATCGTCCCGAGGTCCTGTTAAGAAAGCAGTTAGAGAATCGTACAGCTTTTATACGACTGCCAAGTTAAGTGGTGGTTTCTAAGTATTTTGTCGACGGTGTTAAAGCGTGCCAGAAATTGCTCTCACGACACACACAAGACAGCACATTCAATATTCACCATTTTTGTTTTGCACCTGTTTGGGGAGATTATCTCATGCCACGTAAGATGTCAAGCAGAAATGATATAATCTTTTTGTAGCTGGATTTTAATGCTACGGTTGCATGCAACATTCAGCAACACAAGTACCAACTAGATTTAGAGAGTCAGCCAAGCAGATGACAAAGGAAGCTTTGGGATTAATCTGTCTGATATGGGCGTCCAACCATGTTACTAGCATTATCGTAGCTTTTACCACGGCAGTTTTGCAGCAACAAATCAAATGTGTCCAAAGCTATACAAATTTCTGAAGTGAGAGACGCTGCATCGTGTGCTTCTATTGAATTTATTGTTATATATCTCTCTACAGGTAAACCAACTTTATTGTCGTTATGAGGCATGGATGTATTCAGTCCTGATAAACAAAACATCAGCAACAACGACTGTAAAAACAACTGATACGAACGTAAACACCGTGAACAACAATGTTCAAAAGAGGACAATATTTTTTTAATGTCGCGTTAGCAAGCGCGGGGCCCATTGAGGCGCGGGCCTGGGGCAATCAGCCTTCGGGTAAACGCGGCCCTGCACAGATAGGACAGCTTACACTCTTTCAAGTTCAGTGTAGGCGGATTGTGTGAACTTGAGACTCGCCCGCTTGCTCGGGTTTTTTTAATTTTATTTTTAGCTCACCAAAAAAAACAAAAAACCCCCCACAAAACGGAAATCCCCATAAGATAAAGCAAGACTTCACCAAGGAAGTAGGAGTCATGTAGTCTACATGTGTTGAGCCTATAACATTGCTCTTCACCGATTGTACGAGTTCGTAGGTTTTAGATGTGAACTCTGCTTAAAAATATTTTGCCAAATGAATTACAAAATACAGTGTTGTCTTTTTCTTTCCTTTTTAACTTTTATGATTGTCGTTCTAGAATCGACTACATATTTGTCTAGTTGAATTTGTTTGTAGTGCATCTACATGCAGCTTTGTCTAGTTAGTATATACACATTTCGGTTTTGGAAAGATTTGAGCATGACAAATAGGCGTGTTGCTAGTTTTTCTCATTTTCAGAGTAGGCTAGTACATAATCAAGTACTGGAGAGAAGTCGTATTCGTTGGGAACGCTGAACCATTGAAGGCTTGACCACTTCCGCTTTTTAATCGACTGTTAGATCCCTTCCGAGTTTCAACTTTCAATCCACCAAAGTTCCAACTGTAAGACGGTAAGTTGAAATAAAGTGCCCATGTCTTGAAACAATTAGATATAGATTATAAAATATATCGTATTTGAATGTTAGGTTGAATTACGCCTTAATGATTATACTAGATCTAAAAAGTTACTGTTATATTCCGCCAATGGAATAGATCTAGGCTAGATCTAGATGCAGCATATTCATGACTGGTCTGTGATCATCATCTGACCATGACATCAGCATCGCGAGTTGAGTTGAGTTGGTTTAACGTCCAACATCAGCACTATATGGGCTATATTGTGGACGGGCCTCAAGACTGACGTCTGAAAATTTTATGTGCAGCCACACACGAGACAGGGAGGGGATGTCTTGACTCCTGTCTCATCTGGTGACACTAAAAACCGACACCGACCCAACCAGTAGGGAGCGAAATCGCCAAGGCTCGAGCCTGGACCTTTTGCGCCTAAAGCCGATGTTCTACCCCAGGGCCACCGCGCCCCCCATCAGCATCTTGCATGAGGGCAATCTATTATTTAAATGATATAAAGAATAGAAAACTGACTTTAAAATCTTTAATATTAGTTCTACTTCTAGAATTAGAGCCGATTTAGACCCAGTGTTGTTTTAGTGTATTGTGAGCATGTAGTGAGTTGTAGATCTAGATTTCTAGATCTCAATTCTAGTTAAATTCTTTACCATCTGAGATCTGTTATACAACTATTTTATTTACTAGTAATTTAGAATAGTAAACTACTTCTTCTCTCGGTTCCTAAACCCAACTTGTAGTCTAGATCAAGGTGATAAAACAGTGGGGTAAAGGAGATTATAAATCTTCAATCATAGCTCTCAATCATTTTTTTTTTCTATTTCAGTACAAAAATATTTCAAACATCATTGGTCATTGGTGCATCTAGTAGTATATCTGATTCATTTGCACTTAAAATATATAGATCTAGTGCAACCCAGCATGAGTATGTAATGTTATAATCCTTTTAGATACTCAATATAGATCTATCTATACACACTTAGTTTATAGTTAGCATTTGTTTTTGTTGTTGATAGACTGCTAGATCTCAGTAAAAGTCAAACTTCCTGTGTAGACTAGATGTAATCTAGATGAGTTAATATAATCATAATAATGCTGAATTAATGATTGAAGTGTATTTAATATTTAGATTCTTTAGTACACATGGTATGTTTTTATTAATTGTTCATCTCTTCCATAATGCTAACATAAATGATTGTGAAATAAATTGTCATGATATAGAAAAATCACTTTAAGTTTTGCACCTCTCTTTTTTTCAGTTAAAATTTTAAACCAAATCTACCTTTAGAATCCTGTTAATAATAAAAAAAAAAATCCTTACCAATACCTGAACTTGCTTGCAGCTCAGTAAGCAAGTAATTACTCTTAAAAGCAGCTAGCGATGGGGTATTTTCAATTTTGAATGTTGACAGGCAGCCAAATCCTATTTCTTTTTATGAATCTGATCCATTAGAATAGATTGATGTACTTTGGGTCTTTTCTTTAACTTTGTACTTAAAATGAACTGAGAGAGAGTTCTTGTGGGTCTGTAATAATTGATATGGGTATTTGATGAGAGATAAGATGGAATGGTTCATCATTATAAAGGCATTGTTATGGCAGAACTAAGATCATGAACTCAAGTACATAATTTGATGGGCAGCTCCTTTAACCTCCTTAGTTCGCTAAGTGACGGAGGTATTGTCAAATGCCTTAACAGGCCTTATTCTGATAACCTATTACGGATGACGGAAGCTTTTTGGTAAAATTATAGGTGGTGCTAGTAAAAGGCTTTTAGCTTTCTTGAAAATTGTCAGTTTTACCTGTATGATCAGGGTCATATAATGGAATTCATGAGTATTGAAAAAAGGAAAGATAGGAAAAAAAAAAATCAGCACTTGTGTGAAGAAAAAAAAATAGTTGAAGACTCCATCATGACTTGCAGTTTGAAATTTAGTGAAGGGAATGAAGAAGAAAGAAGCTAAGAACAAACACCAAATTTACTGTCGAAAATTAAATAGTGGTATGATTCGTACATTTTCAACATTGCTGAAATCATCTATGTGCTTTTTAATTACTTTGCATTCAGTGCCTCTTTTGCGCAGTTAAAAACATGATGTACTTTGTACATCTAGGTCATGGGGAATGGCGAAATAGGCGGATTTGAGGACGTACAATGTACATATAAGCTAGGCATCTTGTCAAGAAAAATCGGCCGTGCTGTATGTCACAAAGGGATTAAAATACAAGGAGGATCACATTATTTAATTCCTTTTTTTTTTCTTTCAATATCTTCATCTCTCTGAATTTATATTTTTTCACTTCACAATGCAGTATCAAAATCAGGTAGGAATTTTGTATTGCATTTATTATATTTTTTTTTAAAAAGCAGAAACGCTAACATTTTATTTACTCATCTGCAGCATTTCAATCAACAATATGTCTCAAGATGTCCAAAGAAATTCAATGGCGAATTGCAAATGTGCTAAGTGCAAGTCTCCTCTTGTGGATCCGGTTCAACTCTCAGCATGCCTGCATATTTTGTGCAAAAGTTGCATCACATATGTGGAATCAGTCTTCTTGAACAACATTAATTGCCCCAAGTGTGGTCAGGAAAACGCAAAGCCCAGCATATTAAATCGCATCTCTAGGATTGAGCATCCTAAAAATCCTGGAAGAGTGACTTGCGATTTTGATGAGTCCCACGAAAATGCTTTGTGGAACTGCTTTTTTTGTGCCAAAAACTTTTGCAGTCAGTGCCGCAGTAATCATCCTCTGGACCATGGAGATGGCATCAGCTTGTTAGCTCCTTTGCGTGATATACAGCTTTATGGAGCGCAAGTTGAAAAACTTGATGTCACCACAAATAATGCCATTGACAATACTGATTGTTCTCTGGGCTCATCTAGTGGATTTCTTGGAAGTATCGGAGAAAACTGTCCAATGTGTGGGACCAACAGTTGTCCTCACATTGATGTTCTTGAGAAATTGCATGCCCCGCCTGAGGCAGAAGGTACATTATGTGAGTTCAGCAGTCATAAAGGCTGTGATGGGCGACCCCTTCCAAAAAATTATTTTTGTCTCCCGTGTTGGAAACCTGTATGTGGTGAATGCAGCTTAAAAGGTGAGACATGGGTATTACAGTAATTACTTATTGAGCGCGGTATTAAAGAGAACACTAAACAACAAAGACCATTCACAATTGAAAGGAATCATAGTCGGAGATTGTTTAACCTAATGAAATCTATTAAACACAAAACTTTTAAGGTTATCACAACTATTGAAAATATTTATTTATGTAATCTATTTAACTTCAGTTCACTTTATATACATACAGTTAACTGAGGATGTTTTGCTTTAGCACTGTTTTGAGGTATCACTGAATTTGAATAATTTTGTAGAAGCTTTAAAACTATAATACTTTTCTTTTATTTTCCCACAGAAGGAGCAAAAAAAAAAAGGTATTAAAGAGAACACTAAACAACAAAGACCATTCACAATTGAAAGGAATCATAGTCGGAGATTGTTTAACCTAATGAAATCTATTAAACACAAAACTTTTAAGGTTATCACAACTATTGAAAATATTTATTTATGTAATCTATTTAACTTCAGTTCACTTTATATACATACAGTTAACTGAGGATGTTTTGCTTTAGCACTGTTTTGAGGTATCACTGAATTTGAATAATAATTTTGTAGAAGCTTTAAAACTATAATACTTTTCTTTTATTTTCCCACAGAAGGAGCAAAAAAAAAATGTTATCTTATCTCACCTTTGGAAGTAAAAATGATGGAAACAAAAATTATTTATTAATGGGAAAAATTTAGATAAAAGATTGACTTAATTGACTTATACATATACAATAAACAATTCCTCTGTGAGAATACCTTGTAAGACCATCCCCACTCCACCCCCCCCCCCCCCTCAAAAAAAAAAAAAAAGAATATTATGATTTATTTAAGGAATTTGTCTTTAAATGATCATTTTTTTCTGCGATTTTTTTGGGTGTGCAGGAAATGCAATCTAGTAAATGATTCAATTTGTAATGGGTTCACTGTGACAATAATGCTTGCAGTAAATGCATAGCAGTGATATAATGTGTTCAGGAAATGCAAAGTAAATGATTCAATTTGTAATGGGTTCACTGTGACAATAATGCTTGCAGTAAATGCATAGCAGTGATATAATGTGTTTATTAAAAAGGCAAAGCAGACTCCACCCAATTCTAATTATCAAGAAGCTCAGAAAATTAGAAAAATCCTTATTTTATATGTTCTGTTTTTAAATGGAATGTAAATATGTTTGTTTTGCAAGTAGTGTTTTGTTGTTGTTATAGGAGACCATAAGCTACACACAAGCAAGAACTTGGAGAACATGAAGGACCACCTTAGACTGATGCTGTGTGACTTGAGAAAAAGAGTTGCCATTCTCTCAGCTAAAGCAAAACGTGATCGAGAAGATCAGAGGGAAGTACAGGATAGACTCAAGGAGCATGCAGAATCTGTATCAAAGGAAATGGACAGACGCAAATGCAAGGTTAGAAATTTTGACCAAACATTTTGAATTAAAATTATTTGGTGTACATAAATGCTTGATGTATACAGAAAGTTATTTCAAAAAGACAACAAGCAGAATTGTTTCAAAACCTACACAGTGTCATTTTCAATTTATACTTTTTTATCTTGTCACATCCTTAAACTTTACTCACTCATAATTTTACAGGTGCAACAGCTTTATAAGCTAACAGGAACCTAAAGCAGAGTTCATGATTTCTACCTCAGTTGCACAACTCATCCTGATTTCACAGTCTGTATTTTGTCAATGCTCTTAAGCCCAAAATGTTTTCTTTTGATAGATTTTGTTTGTTTCAAGATTTAACCATGTTTACAAACAATACTTTATAATTTGGATTTATAGCTACTGTACAGGTCCTTAAATACTGTTACCATCAATCCTTTTAGATACTAGAGGAAGTGACCCGAATCTTTAACATGGCTGTGGATGATGCTGAGTATCAAGGTTAGACAATAATATCCAACTAAACCGTTGTTATTTTTTTATTCTTGTATACATTGATCAGTGATCTCATGACTAAATGACTTTAAGATAGTGAATATTTCCCCTATATTTGTTTTTGTATTGTTGCTTTTTTGTTAAATTATCTGAATAGGCCTAATCAGGCTATCAATGCCCTGTGACATCAAATGCTTACTTTTTTGGACTTCATTCTCTGATTTAAAAAAATGTAGATATAAATTTTGGTTATTAGAATTCATTACATTCAACATAAAGATAAAAATGCAACCTATTTCAAGGCAGTTCATCACTCAGTATAACTTTTGTGCAGAGATGAAGTTTTTTTTCCTTTTTTTTTTTCTCTTTTAGTATAATTTTCATTTCACGAAACATAATATTTTAGACCTTTAAAAAATAAATAGGTTTTCCTGCTTCAATCTTGAAAAAAAAATGTTGTTCAGAGATCTGGGATCTTTTGTTTCCAATTAATTTGTTTACGGTATTGTATTTTGTCATTTCAATCTTATTCAGCAAAAGATATCGTGCGAATATATAGCAAAGAACTAGAGCAAACAGATGGTCTCTGCACTTTTCTGGATGGTTTATCTAGTGCATTGGAATTGGAGGTATGGTCCTTATCTCACATTTCTAGTTTATATCTCTTATTAAAGTAAAATAACACTGTTCTAAAGACACAAGCAGCATTTCTTAATATTAGTTTTAAATTTTATATATTAGGGTTGACCTTGCATAATAATGTCATATACATGTGTGTGGTTTTGTGTTTGGTAGAAAACTATTAAAGAGAAGCGGACTTTTGAAATATATACCCAAATTGTAATAACTGAAACAACACAGCAATTACTGATTTTTTAACCCCCTCATTCATAATCCCCTGCCAAACTAGACAGAACTTAAAAGATGAGATTTTAAGTTCACCTATTGTGGGTTTGGAAATAAAAAAAAATTAATCCTGATTTAGGGGCTTGAAAATATTTGGAATATTTTTTCTTTGGCTTAACGTGAGTATATTAAGATGAATCTTAAATTTATGAGTAAAATATGCTATTTCTTTCATTCTTCAGGTTGATGAAAATCTCAACACTGCCCAGTATATATCTGTTTTTAATAACATAGACAAAGCTGAGAGTATTGTGGAAGAAATGAGAAGGGAAGTAATGAATCGATCCAAACCACAAGAACAAAGGTCAGTGTCTTTTTGTAAAAAGCAAAGTATGCAACTTAAATTAAGCGAAATGTGAATCATAACTATTTGATGTTCGTATCTCCTCTACTGTAAACCATTTATAATATTCATGTTTAAAAAGTTTGTTCTTAGGATGCTTCTTAAGGTCAGTCATTGAAAAGGAATGAAATGTTGCAAAAATCATAAGATGAGTTAAGTATTTCAAGTACATTATTATCTGATATTGCAAAGAAGTGTGTCTTTTGTATAGTGGAACTTAAATGCTAGATAATTTTTTCATATCAGAACTTAAATTAACTTGTACATTAAATACTCTAAATCAGGTGGTGTCTGATATGATTTTAAATGTTTGGTATTTTTTGGTTCGTAGCAGGAAATTAATCATCATTTTTTTTTTCTGTTTTTTTTTCCGTTCAAAATCCTCAATTGGTCAGACTGGTGCTGTGTAGCCTAAACATGTTCAGCCCTTGCGATAAATCAGTAGCTGCTATTGGGAGAGAGTGCCGACAACCACTACTTTCATTTTCTTTTAAAATGAACGATGAGATCAGCTTTGTGCACAGCATTGTAGTCAAGGGCAGTGATCAGTGTTTTATCTCCTGTCAGGTGAGAGGCAATACTTCTCAGTCATTAATTTTTGCTTTTTGCTTAAGTCATCACTTCTTTATATGTTCAGATTGTAGCAGTGATTGGTGACTCGGGCATGAAATAAGAAAGCCTTACTGAAATCCTGATATGGAGTTTGTTTTCCTTTTGGAAAGTGTGCTTTTCTCTGTGCACTGTCCCTTTTTAAGTCAATGATGACAATTTTCCGTAAATTTACAGAATTCCGTAAAAAAAAAGAAAAGAAAATTGCCTCAAAAACGCATTATAAAAAATCATAGCTCCGAGTTCCGTTAAGGTCTGTGCAGCCGTGCATTGACTTACGGAAAGGGGAAAACATATTTAACAGAATGAGCGAACCGGAATAAGTATGAACATCAATACACTGAGCATACGTTATTCACTAACAAAATAACACCATCTGGCTATTCGATTTGAGTAGTTAGGATTATCAGATTTATGTGAACATCTCAATCAAAGACTTTAGTTGGATGTATTTTGTGTGATTCAAAGTGCCGCTGCATATGCATGTTCTAGGTCTAAACTAGGGCAGTAGGATGAGTATCTAGATCTAAGGACTTCGTGTAGACCTAGACAAGACTTTTCTGATTTATTGATTAGAAATAGAAAAGAATCTAGAAATAAAGTTTGGTCCGTGATGGAATTCGTTGATCGTGTTGGTCCAATGGACATCATAGAAATTGATAATGGAATGAAAATTGGCATTGATTAGACAATAAAAACGCAAGTGGGGATTTCGTAACGGATTACTACCGTAAGTTAAGCTAATGTGCTTACTGCATCACATGTAAAACTATAGTCAAATATGGTTCCAACGGAAAAAAAGATCCTGCATAGCCATGCTATGAAGAATATCTTATCTGTGCTCATAACTAGCCTTGAAATTAGCCAGGCCTGCTAATCACCCTCATTCTACTCCAGCTTCGCTATACAATGTATAAATTCGAAGTTCTCTCAATACAATCAAAATAAAGCATGCTACTAAACTTAATTAATATACTTCTAACATTGATTGGGGGGTGTTTTAGGGTTCTTAATTCGTTACGCCGCTGTACCGGTTTGTGAAAAGTTCATTATAGAAAAAAATGATCCAGTTGGCATCACTGTTAAGTGCATGTTGGTTGACCAGTGGATGGCATGACAGGTGTAACCTGTATTATTAAGAGAGTGAGTTGGTTGCTTAACTTCTGACGTCAGTAGCGAGACTATACAAGGACAGATTACAAGACTAATGTCTGACAATTTTAAGTGCTGCCACACAGAGACAGTGCTGACATAACAGGATACCTGTCTTAGCCATTCTCAATATACTGACATTAACCCAACCAGTACTGTAACATATTCAAATAAGTAATTGATATTGAGCCAGAATAATTAATATAACAAGAGACAATGACAGAGACTCTGTCAAAATATTAAGCTATTCAAATTACTAGATTTCATGAAGTCCACGGATAGTAAGTTTTATTTGCATTTCTTAAGCATGTTGACAATCACAGTGTACAATTTATGTTCTGCGTTGCTTTTAAGAGGCTATTTTTCATACGATGCTCTGGACTGTCATACTTAGAAAAATTAAAGATCAATGATCATCAAATAATTTTAAGTTTCATTTTTCAAATGGATTGACTGTATTCCTTGCATTGACACTGCTTTCTTTACCCCGTTTATAAAGATGATTTCAGGGAGGAATTACGATGCTATTTTGCACTACCAAGGGGAATGCTCAAATCCGGTGGAGAAAGTCATTGATGTTGAACGTGGTTTGTATTTTAAAAATATTTTTGTAACTAACAACTTTTTAAATTGATAAAAAATGTATATGTTTCTGCTGACATGATGGAATGTCTTACACAGATACTTATACATTCATAACTTATCTCATAGTTGATCTTGGCTCACCTGATGCTCATATAAGAATACTGTAGGGTAACACCCCCAAAATAATTAGACACCCTTACCAACCTTTAAATGCTTTTCCTTCTTTTCCTAGATGCTTCCTCTCTTCCACTTAACTCCTTCCCTCGATCTCCCTACCACTCCCCCTCCAAAAAAAACCCAAAAAACCCTCAGAAAAACAAAACAACAAAACAACAAAAAACAACTACATTAGATAGCTCAGCTTGTATTTTGTTATTAGGAGTCCCAGCTTTCGAATTTGTATCAACCTCTCTTTAAAAACCAACATTTGTGCGTGTACTTTTTTATTTTTAATCATGCTTTTTCTCTCCCCTCTCTCTGTCCGTCTGTCTGTCTATCTGTCTCTGTCGCCCCTCTGTCTCTGTCTGTCTTTCTCTCTCTCTCTCTCTCTCTCTCTCTCAGAGAGAGAGAGAGAGAGAGAGAGAGAGAGTTTCGCTCCGGCCCCTATATCAATTGAATTGTCTTATTTTTTCTCCATTCATCTGCAGGACGGTACTACATCTCCCGCATGGAATCAGGGGAGATTGTGGCTTCTTACTCAAGTGAAAATCTGAATGCTATTAAATACTTTGAAAGTGACAAATTGTTACTGGAGCAAGGAGACTTTGCTGAGTTTGACAATACAATGCAGTTGCAGTTTGAGCCCCGTGGTATTGCAGCTACAAAACAGAACACAATTCTTTTGTGTGTGGCTGTGCCGCAAGACAAGAAAGGCAAAGTAAAAAGGTCCCCACTTGGACATAGAGTAAGCATCACATGTTAAGACGACCCTAGTATTACTAGAAATGTTAGTAAATGTATAGATTCTTTTTGGCATCACCAGCGAAGAAAAAAAAACTCTTTTTGGCACCTGAAATATACATTTTATGATTTAGTATTATTTAGTGGTTAACTTCAGAGGGAGTTACTGTTGTATTTGGTATTTCACATCAATTGTGGCGTTATTGCTCATCTCACATTTCCTTTCGTAGATCTCTCTGGATTTTTGTTGCTGTAGAACCAAATACAATCTGTCATAATACTCAACACATTTTTTTTTCCACTGTGGTTGTGTTTACCTTCTATATTTCCTTTGATGATTTTATTTTGTACACTGTCTTGTCTTTTAATGTGACCGAAATATTTTACTCATCTTTTTTTCTCTTAAAAGTCGTATTTATTTCAAGGTCACAAAACACTTTTTTTTTCAGGCAAACATACACTGAAAAATTTGTGAAAAACCAGTATTTTTTCTAACCTTAGATATGAGAAGCAAAAATTCCTTATTCAGTAGTGATTACTGAGATCATTTTATGAGGAATAGAAGAGTAATATAAAAAAAAAAAAAGAAAAATGGACTGGTAAGATCTAATGATTTGTATGATGCTAGATAGCCTGAAACATGCCTATTTAGTATTATTTTGTGAATATTAATATTGGTATAATCCACATGACTAGAAGTCAAGTGAGCTTTATTAAGTCATTGTTTCTTGCTATGGTCTTTGTTCACAGGAGACAAGTTATCTTATGTTGCTGTCCCTGCAAGGCAAAGTTTTGGAGGAGGCACAGCACATAGACACTGACACACTGAGTCCAAAGTAAGATGAAGTTCAAACTGCTGGTCAAAGATTTTTCTTGTATGAGTTTTTTTAACACGAAGAAGAACATATGTAAAAAAAAACCGACAACTGCAGGGTCATATATGAGAAAACCTTTCCATTTCTAGATGCATCAATCTGGGTCTAAGAACCCGCCCCTTGTACGATCAGATAAATGTTTTCTTAAAGATGGATCAAGATCTGATGTGAAGTCAGAGAATCAGTCTAAGAGTTGACAGTTAAAGTGATTGTTATGTTTCTTGAAGAATGTCTAGGGAGACAGGAGCACCAGCTTAGACGCGAACCTCAGACTTCCTGCTCCCCTGATAAATTTTTAAAGCATTATCAGACTGAGCTATAGGCGGTAATAAACAGTTGTCAGAGTGGAAGGATTTGTAAAAGGAGCACCCTTTCATATATAAACCTGTCAACAGGGATGAATCGACTTGCACTGAGAGGGCTTGATACAATAATCAAGAAGTCGAGTTCAATCTACTTCTCAGTTATTGTATGTCCATTCTAGCATAGATGAATTGGTCATATTGTGTCTCTTAAATCTTAGGGAAGCGAACACTGTCAAAAGTCAACTTCTCTGTCTGTAAACAGGCGTTTTCAGTAGGCGAAACATTGACAAAATTTTTTTAAAGAGGATGTGTGAGTCTGCCAATGCTACTTGTCTCTTTCCCCACACACAAATATGTTTTAAAGAAATCCTGACACTTTTAGATAATGAGAAGAACATTCAAGTCTCTGGGTAAGCAAAATCAATGAGGTTAAAGAGAAAAAAGTTATGTTTCACAGAGTAAGCTGGTTCTTAAACGAAATAGGTTTTTATGCTGCAGGACTGGATCTTAAACAGAGACCCCTGTGTTATTCAAATTGACATTTTTGTAGACTCATTGTTATTTACTAACTGCAAAGACCAATTTGCTACTACTGCAATAAGTTTTTACTCAGTTTTTTTTTCTTCTGATGATGTCTATTTCTATAGTATACATTTAAATCCCAATGCGATGTGTGTTCACAGTATTAATGTTTAACTCATATATTTTTTACATTTCAGCTGTGTAGCAGTCAGTGACAGTGGAGAAATTTGTGTCTGTGATCCAAATAACAGCACCATAGCTATTTTGGATTCCAAACTTAAACTGAAAGAGAGGTTTGGCTGATAAGGATTTCCAGTGTATTTCTAATATCTTAATGAGAATAATATAAATTCATACTTCAATAGTCTATATTTTAGCTATATGTCATTATCATTGTGATTTTTCTGTTTCTATATTGTTTTTTTTTTTTTTTTTTTGTTTTTTAACAGAATGATTAACCACTTTTTGTTTTAATAAAAAATACAAACATTCAAATAAAGAGATGAATAATAATACTTCTCAATATACTCACAAGCTGTTTACATAAAGTTTGTCCGTCCCTGGGTTAGTGTGTAAGAATAGTAAACCTGAGCTTAATCATTTTGTGCTAAATTTTAATCTGATCTATTTTCTCATGAGCTTGAACCAGTACTTGGCAATATAATCTATAATAGATAAATCTATAATGGATCAAACCAACAGCAAAATAACAGCGTTTGCAGCAAGAGGAATTTCCTCCTTTCCTCGGTATTTTCCGCCTTTCTGCACTTTTTCCTCCTTTCCTCTCGAGTTAACGATCATCGTTTTTGAAATCCGCGGAAATGTGCGAGTTTATAATTCCACGACGGTAGTCCCGCGGTTTGGCTATGTGAACGTCCGGTTCCTCGTTGTATTATACTGCAGATCTATAACTCTGAGCCGCACTGTTGCCTTGGCGATAACCGTCAATAACGTGCATAACCAAAATGGCGATATAATTATTATTAAATTATCGATAGTGTTACATTTATTTTGTATTCCTCTGCTTTCCCGGTTTTATGATTTATTTATCGATATTACGATCGTTTTACCCATCCCCGTTCTAGGGCTAGCTAAGTTGAATGAGTGATCTCACAGTGTTTACCTTTTCAAACGCGATTCATATCTGAAATGGTCAGGAAAATATACTGAAACTAGCAAAACTGAAAAGAAAACTTTTTGTCAAAGGCAGACATTCATTCGGCTGATCGAAATTCTAGTTCTTCCTCCATGATCTCTTTCTTACAGTCTAGATTAGATCTCTACTCTCACCGATCGTCGTTCCATTCAAATTCACACTAGATTCTATGTCTTGGTCGAAAGCTAGTTAAACTCTAGTGGAGTGCTATTCTTTCACTTGATACAGCACTTTTTATGTTCTAGGTTTTATAATCTAGACCTTGATAATTAAACAACGGCCGGTATCGCCGTGATCACTGAATAACAGCGAACTTGGGCGTGCAAAGGAAATAGATGCTACAGTGAAAAATAAATTCAGATTCGAGTGGCTACAGACATAGATCTATGTGTGAAACTAAAATCAAGAAGAGGAGATGTTAGCATGGGGATACTCGAATAGTTGGCCTTTAAATTTATAATGTAAGTATTAATAGAACTATAGCTAGCTTGAGACTGTTTATTATAATCCTACAACTCAAAGGAATCACAGTATTTAGCCAGCAATCCCCATGAAACTGCAGTATTTTTAGGGGTTTGCCAGCATTCCTATATCTTTGAAACCACTAAAGATAGAATAAAAACTGTTGCAGGATTGCAAACTGTAGACTTTGTCTTTCATTTAAAGTCTTTCACGCTTACGTACATGCGAATTGACTTTAAATTGGTAACGGTATGTTACTAAAAATAGCTTTTTGGGTGTACTGCGAAAAATTTTCCTCCTTTTTCACTTTTTGTCACCATCATCACTGATATAATGTATTTTTATAGACTAGAAGTAATAGTTATTTTAAAAAGCAATTTTAATGTTTATCCTTTAATGCACATTACAATTCTTTAAAAAAAAAAAAGCAAAAATTCTGACATGTGCATGATTTACTAGGTTTTGCCGCCCAATCTACTTTTGCAGAATGCGCAAAGTTGGATGAGTACATTCACGACTTCCAGACGCTAACCTTCAACACAGGAGAGCTTCACAAGCAACATCAGCGGGCCAAGCGATCCACTAGAGGCATTCTGCGCCTCAACTTTAAAGCTTATGACAGGTAAAACTCTCTCTCTATCTGTCTCTCTCTCTCTTTCTCTCTATCTCTCTCTCTTGCTCTCTCTCTTTCTCTCTCTCTCTTTCTCTCTCTCTCTCTCTCTCTCTCTCTCTCTCTCTCTCTCTCTCTATCTCTCTTTCTCTCTGTCTCCCCCCCCCCCCTGTTATCAGTGAACTGTGGTGTTCTCTCCTTGTAGAATCACAATTCGATTTATTAAACTAAAAGACATAGCCTATAGAGAAAAGAAACATGATCACTATTCTTTTCGACAAGCCAAGTTAAGGCTAAAAAAAGCAATAAGAGAATCAAAAAACAAACATCGCGACAAAATCAATTCATTATTTGCTTCAGGTAACACACGTCAAATGTGGACACATATGAACTTGCTCACTCAGTATAAAGGTAATACCAAACGTGTTGAATGTGCAGACCCTGGTCTACCAGATAAACTAAACGATTTCTACGCTCGTTTTGATAAGAACAATACAACAGAACCACAACAACTACCTCCCGATGAGCTGACACCCTTCAAAGTCGATTGTCACGAGGTCAGATGCACTTTCAGTCAATTAGACCGCAACAAGTCAGCTGGACCAGACAAAATAAAGCCAACGCTTTTAAAGTCTTGTTGCTCAGAGCTTGCGCCTGTCTTCATGCTGATTTTTAACTGGTCATTGTCAACATGTAGTGTCCCTACGTGTCTAAAGTGCTCCACTATTGTTCCTGTACCTAAGACTTCATCACCAAAACTGTTAAATGACTATAGACCTGTTGCCCTAACATCAGTGATTATGAAATGTTTTGAAAAGCTAGTGCTAAAATTCCTAAACACTCTTTTGCCAAAAGATTTCGACAACTACCAGTTCGCATATCGGGCAAACAGATCTGTTGACGATGCAATATCAATCAACGTGCACGAAATTTTAAATCATCTTGAAGAAAGAGACAGTTATGCTAGAATACTTTTTATTGATTTTAGTTCTGCATTTAATACTATTATACCACAGAAATTATATGACAAGCTTGTACACCAATTATCATTCCCTATTAACATTTGTAATTGGATTCTTGATTTTCTACTATGCCGTCCCCAGGTTGTAAAAGTTGGTAATATCATGTCATCGTCTATTACTCTTAATACTGGTGCTCCACAAGGCTGTCCTTTATCGCCTAAGTTATATTCTCTTTTTACGTCTGACTGTAAAGTCGAGTTTTCAGGTTGTCTTATAATAAAGTTTGCCGATGACACTACTGTCACTGGCCTTATAAAGAATAACAATGAAGTCGAATACCGACAGCAAGTAAGCTCGCTCAAGACTGGTGTCAAAATAACAACCTTCAGCTGAACGTAAAAAAACTAAAGAAATAATTGTTGATTTTCGACTTACGGGTATAGCCCCACCTCCTCTCTCTATTAATGGTATTCAAGTAGAACGTGTAGATACATTTAAATTTTTGGGTACACACCTCTCCAGTAAATTAACATGGGACGTTAACGTTCAACATATTTTAACTAAAGCAAGACAAAGGTTGTATTTCTTACGAAAATTAAAATCATTCAATGTTCAAGGCCCTACACTTGTCAGCTTTTATAAGGCAATAATCGAGAGCGTTCTATCGCAGTCAATCACTGTTTGGTTTGACCGCGCCCCAATAGCTGAGATTGAAAAAATAAACTCAGTTATACGTAACAGTGAAAGGCTGACAGGTGTAGACCTTCCTACACTTGAAACTATTTACATCTCTCGTATGGAAAGAAAAATAGCTAAAATACGTGATGATAACTCCCACCCTGCTAGCCGTTACTTTGATCTTCTGCCCCATGGGAGAAGAATGCGAGCCTTTAAGGGGTGTGGCCGCTTCGTCAAGAGCTTTTACCCACAAGCAGTCAAACATTTTAATGGCTCAAGAGAACTTAAAAATTTGTAATGTTACTAGGTGTACATTTACATTCCATGCCTTTGTTAATAATTTAGAGTAATTTAAAAGCGAACTTAATTAATACATTTATAGTGCATTTTACCATCATTATTACATGTGCTTTACTTAATCACATTATTGAAACTTTTTATGCAATGCGCAATCAGTTGTCCATATTGATAAGGAATGTAAGCTAAGTTCTCAAATTTAAATTTTTATTTTTTTTATTTTTTTTTTTTTATTTAATTTAATTTTCTCCCCTTTAATTAATGTGTAATACTTAGATACAACTATGTTTAAGTAAAACTTTTTGCTAATTGTGTTGCTGCACGTATATTTGTATAACTGTTTATATGTATTCATCTTGCAAAGCCTGTGGTTGACAAAATAATTTTCGATATGTATGTTTTTAATATATATATTGACTGAATAAACATTGAATTGAATTGAATTGAATTGGTCTTGAAAAAAGAATGTGGTCCAAACTTGCTCACGCAATTGGGATGTATTTAATATAATTACAAGTTAAACAATCTGAGGTTTTTGTGATAAGAATCAGATTTAAGATAGAAATAAAAGGTTTTTGTTTGTTTTTTTACTATGAATTCAACGTTGAAATAAATGATACCAACTTACCATACATGAGAAGGAATTTCTATGTTGTAAAGTCTGGATAGCACAGACAATATTGTTAATATCATCCAACACAAGTAGTATGTTTTGGAGTTTGTTCTTATATCTGTCTCAGACTCATCACTGATTTTGGATTCATTTGATTTAAGATTGAACTTTTCACTTGAAATTTGTTTCTTCTTCTCTATACTTTCACATTCATCTTCATCTGAAGGCAATGCAGGAGAAATTTGGTGCAGTTTCCTCTGCCGCAAGTCTTGTTGATTTGATGTAGCAAAGAAAGGGGTGTTTTTTGAAGATTTAGATTTGTCCATTTTGGAAGTACTCTTATTTAACAAACGGTGATCAGTTCTCTCACCAATTAGATCTAGATCTAGTTGATCAGACCTCATAAACTTTGAATGACCAGATAAATTATTGAGTTGAAGTTGATTTTCTTCTTTTAAAATTTCTAATCGATGATCTGAAACAGCCTTTATGTGCGATGAAATCTTTACCACAACTCTCGAATCTGAAGTAGATTTGTCAACAACGTGGTTTCTCATTTCACAAAACCGAAATACGTATATATCTAGATTTAAAGGGTCGCCAATTGCTAGCCTGGTTTTTCTTTTGATTTTCTTTAGTCTAAATGAGATCTAACGGGAGTTCTGTTATTATTGTTTCTAGTGGACTCCTTGCTCTGATGTGTTGTAAACACTAAACACCCGACTCTTCAATGTTGAAAAGAAGATGAAGGCACGAGATACTTCAAAGGTAGCCGCTTTTGTCCACTGTATCCTAGAAAAACTGATTTGTGCCTGGGGAGAGGGGGGTAAAGAGAAAACAGGATTGTTTAATACTAATACATGTAGGCCTTACATAGCGATAACAATCGTCAAAGCATTTTTAAGTGACGAAGTTTGTGCTTAATTCTAATGTTTTATAGACTATAACACATAATTATACGGCATTCTATTTGGTCATATACACGGCTGTTGGATCTGACTTCGGTGCAATGCCACGAAGCATAGATTTTTAATGTAGACAAATTTCCATTTTTCAACATAATATACCCCGATCTAGATAAGCCTCTACATTAGTTTGAAAAAAAATACGCCGTTATGGCTTGCTATAAGGACAATGCACCAATAATAGGATAAGAATAAATTATGTATGAAGAGTCCCAATCCTAACCTGGGAAGCCCCACAGGAGGACAAGCACTCCCGACCGCGATTTTATTCTTGACATACCGACTATTCAAGCGCTTCCGTTACAATTTCCGCGAAACGGCGAATCAAGGGCTCAAGGCGGTGCCGTGGTGCATTCAACTTTCCTTTATATTAGCAACTTCAGTTGTTCCGACTTGTATCTTTTTTTTACCTTTAGGTTTAGATCTAGATCTAAATCTATTAGAGTTTTCTGGTGAGTATGGCTAGATCTTGTTGATTTTCAATTATTCCCATGTATATCATATAAACTGTTCCTCTCAATTCCTTATTCCAAGGGGTAGTTGCCTGGGTAAGCAACCTGAGTTTGACTTAATGTGCACTCTGGGCTACCTGCTTAAAAACTCAAAATGACTGCGTTATACCGTGAAACTCTGTTAGCACTTGCAAGAGTTATACTGAAATTGGGACAAATTAAGCATTACAGTACCAAGTTAGGGTCTACAGTATAGTGCTTCCAAAGCACTTCCAAAGTTTTAAAAGAGCAAATGTAGCACTTCAAGGCTTCATATGACAACGTATACAAGAGAACTTGTGACTGGGCCTTTTAAAAGACAATCATGTAGCAGTAACAATCGTTAGATGCCATGGAAATTTATGTAACCATAACACTTAAAAAGTCATTTTCCTTTAAAACCGAGTGTCAGTGTGTGTTACTATTTTTAACTCTAACCTATGTACCCATTAGAACTGATAACTAGCAGTGGCACTTTTCTGATCCGGCCTGTTATATTTTCCATTACCAAAAGCATACATGTTCTAAAGGACTTTCCAGAATTTTTTCAAACACCACCAACACAGAAGAATTGACAATGGTCCTTGAAAGGACCTGAATTTGCACATGTATACAGTACAACTGGAATCCAATTTTTTTTTTTTTTAACATTCAAGAAACAGACTAAATCTCAGATTTTGTCTTCTTTGTTTTAGGAAAATCTTTGATCTAACTTACGTTACTAAACTCTCGGATCCAAGTATGGGCAAGCTTACAAAATTGCATGTATTATACCAGATACTCTACATCTAATTTAAAATCATGCCGCTAAAGATCTGTCATCTATTCTCTGAAGAATAAAACTTCTTCCAAAAAGCCATGATTGACGGCTTGTTATGCAGTCACTGTATTGCACAGTTAAAGGGGTGGGTCAAAATATAACTGATAAATAATGAGCAGCAAGGGAAGGGTGGGACGCATGCAACAGACAGACGGCTGCCGAATATGATAGGAGATCAAGATCTAAGTGGACAGTTTAAAGCATGAGATGTGAATGTTTCATGTGTTTGTAAAAGAATAGGCAAGCAGTAGAGCTGGGCCGTGCTCGCGAGAACAAGTCTGACTCGCTACTCTCTACGACGAGTCACAAGTGACTACTCCCTAGTTTAGTGGCACGGCGTTGAACATCTTCCACATCACTACAGAGGGTTTTATGCTGTGGTTGCCAGACTGAATGGCCATATTCTAGGAGAGGTCTTACCAGGCTTTTGTATAGACATACAAGGAGGTCCTCTGTGAGGAAATCAAAGGTGCGTCTGATAATCCCTACAACTTTGTTGGCTTTTGCTGTGCTTCTTGAGACATGTTCTTTAAAACTGAGATCGTTGTCCACATAGACACCTAGGTCCTTCTCCACGTCATGTTCCTCCAGAACGATTTCGTGTTCCTCTCCGTTGCCTTTTTCCTTCATTGTATACTTGGTTCCAGATTTCTTTGATCCAAGCTTCAGGACACTACATTTCTGTGGATGGAATCGTAAAAGCCAATCATTTGACACTAAAGCACTTCCAAAGTTTTAAAAGAGCAAATTTCAAGGCTTCATATGACAACGTATACAAGAGAACTTGTGACTGGGCCTTTTAAAAGACAATCATGTGGCAGTAACAATCGCTAGATGCCATGGAAATTTATGTAACCATAACACTTAAAAAGTCATTTTCCTTTAAAACCGAGTGTCAGTGTGTGTTACTATTTTTAACTCTAACCTATGTACCCATTAGAACTGATAACTAGCAGTGGCACTTTTCTGAACCACCACCGTTCCCTTTCCCCCCTCTGTATCTTAGGATTTATTTAGGGGTACATTGATTGCCCAACACAGTCATAAATTTATTACGCTGATAGTGATTTTACAACTCAACTCTAATTCAAGATTACATTATGATTATATGAAGACAATACCTTCAGGTGTCCAAAATTTCCTATTTCTGAATTGGTTCTAAGATCGGTATTTCATTACGTCTAATTATGAATGAAATGCCCACTGCGCTGGTCAATCACTGTTTTGCCTGAATGAGACAAATGATAAGTCCACTTTGAGTGATCTTAAATATCTATAACAAGTGCCCACTGAACATCACCTTGGAAGTCAAACTTTAGAAACACAACGAAAGAGTAGCCTGTTGGGCACATGTAATGTATTAGAAAGAGGGAAAGGGGGTCCGGCCTGTTATATTTTCCATTACCAAAAGCATACATGTTCTAAAGGACTTTCCAGAATTTTTTCAAACACCACCAACACAGAAGAATTGACAATGGTCCTTGAAAGGACCTGAATTTGCACGTGTATACAGTACAACTGGAATCCAATTTTTTTTTTTTAACATTCAAGAAACAGACTAAATCCCAGATTTTGTCTTCTTTGTTTTAGGAAAATCTTTGATCTGACTTACTAAACTCTCGGATCCAAGTATGGGCAAGCTTACAAAATTGCATACCAGACACTCTACATCTAATTTAAAATCATGCCGCTAAAGATCTGTCATCTATTCTCTGAAGAATAAAACTTCTTCCAAAAAGCCATGATTGACGGCTTGTTATGCAGTCACTGTATTGCACAGTTAAAGGGGTGGGTCAAAATATAACTGATAAATAATGAGCAGCAAGGGAAGGGTGGGACGCATGCAACAGAGAGACGGCTGCCGAATATGATAGGAGATCAAGATCTAAGTGGACAGTGTAAAACATGAGATGTGAATGTTTCATGTGTTTGTAAAAGAATAGGCAAGCAGTAGAGCTGGGCCGTGCTCGCGAGAACAAGTCTGACTCGCTACTCTCTACGACGAGTCACAAGTGACTACTCCCTACTGCCGAATGCGAGCCAGTACGAGTCACAAGTCACTGCATGCTAGAACTGGAAGTGAAAGAGAGGAGCCCAAGAGGCTGGCTTAGGACTAGTGTCTGAGAAACTGTCGGTGACAGATGGAGTGGATCTGATACACTGGCGCCAGGCATTTCACCGTCCGACTTAAAATAGAAGTCTGAAACTGGTTGGGGTGGTAGTAAGTACGACAGCATGCACACACTGTATCTGATGAGATAGTTTTTGTGTCCTAAGATGTGATTTGTGCACACCATAATCAAAGCCCAGTATATTGATAATGTTACTTAACTTATTCTATCTTCATAGCCAAGCCATTCCGTTAAAAATAAGTCTAAGACTAGTAAGCATCAAATTGTTTCAGCTATGTACAGTTGTTACATTCGCACGTTGTCACTAGTATCAGTATTATTCAGTTCTATTCCAAGTAATTAGTAAGAATTTCATACCCTTTCGTTGTTAATCTTTTTTATTATTTTTATCAATCCTTGTAACACTTGTTTTCCTTGATACGATCATCATGTCTTTGCGCTTTAAGATTAGTATTTGCTGAAAACTATTCACTATAAGGAGTGATAGGAAACATGGAGTTTTCAACATTTGTAAGGCTGAGTTGGAGTACTGCAAAAACATAACGACAAACATAAAATTCAAGTTTTAAAATAAAATAACTGTACGGTTCAGCCTAAAAAACAACAGATTAGCCTTATTTCAAACCCCTATGTGTACAAACTGTGATCAATCTAACTCTCATTATCAACTGTAATTTCATTCATGTATATTTTACTATTTTACAATGCATCATTCTACTACTACACATACATTGTATCAATTTTATGCTTACATTAAATTAAAGACATTTGTTCCTAACTTGCTACAGTAAGTTTGGGGAGGAGGGGTCTGGGTTAAGCTAATCTGGAACACGGTGGGGTGGGGAATGGTGTGACTGTGATTTTTCCACCATCGCTCAATGTTACCCAACAAAATGTGTCATAGTATAGGTCTCAAAGAACTTTAAATGTCAAACCCACTTGTGTTTATGTGTGCGGCCGCAATACGAGACAAACCGGGTCACTGTCCCAGATTTCCCGCGATGCCTAGACAAATAGATTTGCTGTGTGTAGGCCCTAGGGCCTAGAGTAGTTCGGATTTGGACACTCTCTGGCAAAACACGAATACCTGCGATTTCGCGAGTCATGGGTGCAACCAGAATTGCGTTCCACCATTCCTGGATTTGACGAGCAGGATCCAGGTGTAGCAAACAGAAGTTGGAATTAAAGGGTGAGGGTGTGAGAGGCTCAACATCATCTAGGTACAATCATGTAATGTTAGAGGGAGTTACAATGAACTGCATTGACATCCCTGAGCCCTGACATGACTTCAACAAACCTAACATCCAATAAACTTTTAAAAATAATGAACTTGTTTTTTAGTTGGGAAGCGTACTGTGTAAATCAATAATAGATCTGTACATGAGTGCATTGTACCTTTTTTCACATTGTAGCACACAGTCTTCTTCCTGGTGGTATTTAGTTTTGTCCTTTTCATGAACCATCATGTGTTGTTTGTTTTTGCGTTTTTTTTTCTTTTCTAAATTAGAAAACAACAAAACACCTTGAAGAGTAACAATGTTGGCTGAAAAAGCTCTAGATCTTGTGCGTGAATTGCAAAGAAGCCTTGATGGAACATTGTCACCTTACAATGTAAGTTCAGACTTTATAGTAATTTTGTTAGTTGTTTTTTTATTATTTTTTTTTATTAATTTCTGTGTGTAATTTTAAATGCAATATTTAGCCTTCACAAGTAGTGTCAACTGAAACCCACTCAAGAGTTGAAATTGATTTCACTAAGACTGAGAATAGTTTTGTCATATTGAAATAATTATCATTGAAAGAAGATACATTTCTCAGTTATTTCCTGAACTTGAAGTCACATACGTTTCCCATTTATGTGACTAAACCAGCCCCTCCAGAGACAAGAGAAACTGTTTTTTGGATGGAACAGATTCATAAGCAAATTAAAAAGCATACATGTGCCTTTGACTTTGAATTGACAATAAATTATAAAGCAATCAGTTTTTTAAAAAATCTGTGTTTTAATTTAAGGTAGTAACTCTGAATTTGTAAAGAAATTATTTTTTGGGAAACCCAGGAGATGTAAAACTGTCCAAAGATATATTTTTAACTGATTGCTAATTGTCTCTCTGGTCTTAATTTTGTACAGCTTTGCCCAGCTTACTCCTTAGTGATTGTGACCTTGCTGTTTCTTTTATAATGCCTGTTTCTAAGTTTCTCTACATCATTAGAAAGTATGCAGCAGTCACTCTTATACATGCAATCTCAGTAGCTTAAGATTTTTTTAAATAAAGGAAGTTATACCACATGTGGAAGCTATCTGCTCAATTAAAAGAAAATATGTTTTTAGAATAAGTATGTAAAACTAGAAGTATGGTGCATAAGTAGAATTAAAATTGATTACTGTTCTATCATCACTATGATTACCACTTCCTCATTGTTGAGTGTTATTTATAATGATGAAAATGTTAGAGGTAATACTCTAGTATCATGGAACTTAAAATTCTCTCTGCTGGCTTTCTAATGTATACTGTGCTTGTAACTTAGACCACAAGGAGTGGAGGAAAACAGTCTTAAACAACCTTATTCAAAAAATTATGACTCGCATTTTTTAGTCTTGGTAGATTAAATTATCCCCTCTGTCTGTATGAATTGCTATAAATTTGCTCTTTTCATTTTAAAGGCTTTTTTTTTTTTACGTGAAAAGCAAAGACCGTTTCAATAGTTTTAAATCTTCTGTTTCTTTTTTAAAGGAGGACAAAATCCGCCAAGTTCTGGAGGAAATGCAGACGTTATTCGATCAAAATAAAGATAAAGCGTAAGTTGTTGGGGATATTTTGTTTTGTTTTTTGTTTTTTTGTTTTTTAGATAAATATTAAAAGTATGATAAACTTTTCAAATTATTTTACCCTAGTTGTATGAAAATTAAAAAAAAAAAGATACATGCATCAGGGTTCCAAACAAGACGCACTATTAGTTGTAAAGGAACCTTTCAGTTTTAGTGGCCTTAATTTTCTTTTCGAACTCTTTATTAAAAATTTTAACCAATATAAGTTTTCTGGGGTTTGGCAAAATGAATCTAATTTTATTTTCATATTTATTAACAAGTATGAAACCTGTTTAAAAGAGCTTTAGTTAAAAACATATTGGCATAGTTTTCTATATCTATATTATGTTAACTTTGGTCATATTTTTACTTCCTAACATATAATGTGTGTGTGTGTGTGTATCATGGTGCTCTTAGAGCAGCATTTTAGTTAGGTTGGGGCGCATGCGGCTTTGATCGCCTTATCTAAATGGGGGTCATGAGGGGCTCACTTCACCTCTCTGTTACCTGTGGGGCTAAGGTCTGTTACTGAATTAAGTGCCCTCATATTTAGTGCTCTAGATAAGTGAGTATTGTAATTGTGCGCCATCTTAATAATCTCATTGGAAAGACAAACACAAAAAAACGTATGTTAGTTTAATAGTCTAAAAGATACGCTTGTCTAGACTAGGTATAAAAAGTAGTACTTTTAAACAACCGTATTGTAGCAGGAGGCTGGGCTAATCAGACCAGTATTGCTTTTAAAAAAAAGAAAACTCTTTATTAGTTGTACTTAAAAATATCCACACACACGTACTATTCTAGAATCTCACGAGTAGGCCCAGAAACTTACAGTTTGAACTAATAATGTAATATAAATGGTTCACTATAAATTAATGGTGGTCCTGCTCAATGACAATCTACAGGTACTGAGATAAAACATGCATAACCTTGTTGATTTTTGCCTGCTTGCTAGGGTCAAACTCAGGTAAAACAGCGCACGTCTGGCCTGAGTGACAGGTGTTCCTTCGAACGCTATTTATGGTCCTGCAGTCGGTGGTCAGCTGCTCAACTGGAATGCACAAAATCGCGTGTTTTGTAGTGCCGTGATATATGTATATAATATATACCTTTTTTTTCTATTTATTCATCTGATTAGTCATTTTGCTGCAGAGGGTCAGACTCATCTTTTATCAGCCATACAGCTTCGACATGCAGCAATTCGGAGGAACAAGAGATGTCTCTTGGCCTACTTGTAAGTGTGCAATTATTTTCCCATGTTTTACTTAATATGATTAAAGATAGTCAGTCTCATTCAACTTTTTGCTTTTTTTAGATAGAAATATTAGGATTAAAAAGGTTTTGGTTTTTTAAGAGTACAAAATTTTTGTTGAAGGTGGAGCAAAAAAAAAAAAAAGCAGAATCATCACTCTCAAAATTAGATGTGTTTTTCAATGAACACATTGTTCTGTGTGGAAAGGTCTGCAGTCTCCCAAATAAGTATGTAAAACTAGAAGTATGGTGCATAAGTAGAATTAAAATTGATTACTGTTCTATCATCACTATGATTACCACTTCCTCATTGTTGAGTGTTATTTATAATGATGAAAATGTTAGAGGTAATACTCTAGTATCATGGAACTTAAAATTCTCTCTGCTGGCTTTCTAATGTATACTGTGCTTGTAACTTAGACCACAAGGAGTGGAGGAAAACAGTCTTAAACAACCTTATTCAAAAAATTATGACTCGCATTTTTTAGTCTTGGTAGATTAAATTATCCCCTCTGTCTGTATGAAATGCTATTTGCTCTTTTCATTTTAAAGGCATTTTTTTTAAACATGAAAAGCAAAGACGGTCTCAATAGTTTTAAATTTTCTGTTTCTTTTTTAAAGGAGGATAAAATCCGCCAAGTTCTGGAGGAAATGCAGACGTTATTCGATCAAAATAAAGATAAAGCGTAAGTTGTTGGGGATATATTGTTTTGAGGTTTTTTTGGATAAATATTAAAAGTATGATAAACTTTTCAAATTATTTTACCCTAGTTGTATGAAAATTGAAAAAAAATACATGCATCAGAGTTCCAAACAAGACGCACTATTAGTTGTAAAGGAACTTTTCAGTTTTAGTGGCCTTAATTTTCTTTTCAAACTCTTTATTAAAAATTTTAACCATTATAAGTTTTCTGGGGTTTAGCAAAATGAATCTAATTTTATTTTCATATTTATTGACAAGTATGAAACCTGTTTAAAAAAACTTTAGTTAAAAACATATTGGCATAGTTTTCTATATCTATGTTATATTAACTTTGGTCATATTTTTACTTCCTAATATATATATATATATATGTGTGTGTGTGTGTGTGTGTCAGGATGCTCTTAGAGTGGCTTTTTAGTTAGGTCGGGGCGCATGCGGCTTTGATCGCATTATCTAGATGGGGGTCATGAGGGGATCACTTTACCTCTCCGTTACCTGTGGCACTAAGGTCTGTTACTGAATTGAGTGCCCTCATTATTAGTGCTCTAGATAAGTGAGTATTGTGCGCCATCTTAATAATCTCATTGAAAAGACAAACACACAAAAACGTGTGTCCGTTTAATAGTTTAAAAGATACGCTTGTCTAGATTAGGTATAAAAAGTAGTACTTTTAAACAACCTTATTGTAGCAGGAGGCAGGGCTAATCAGACCAGTATTGCGACCTTGAAAGACATTTCCTTTTAAAAAAAAGAAAACACTTTATTAGTTGTACTTAAAAATATCCACACACACGTACTATTCTAGAATCTCATGAATAGGCCCAGAAACTTGCAGTTTGAAGTAATATAAATGGTTCACTATAAATTAATGGTGGTCCTGCTCAATGACAATCAACAGGTAATGAGATTTTGCCTGCTTGCTAGGGTCAAACTCGGGTAAAACAGCGCACGTCTGGCCCGAGTGACAGGTGTTCCTTCGAACGCTATTTATGGCCCTGCAGTCAGTGGTCGGCTGCTCAACTGAAATGCACAAAATTGTGTGTTTTGTAGTGCCGTGATATATTTATATATATATATATATATATACTTTTTTTTTTATTTATTCATCTGATTAGTCATTTTGCTGCAGAGGGTCAGACTCACCTTTTATCAGCCATACAGCTTCGACATGCAGCAATTCGGAGGAACAAGAGATGTCTCTTGGCCTACTTGTAAGTGTGCAATTTTCCCATGTTTAACTTAATATGATTAAAGATAGTCAGTCTCATTCAACTTTTTGCTTTTTTTTTAGATAGAAATATTACGATTGAAAAGGTTTTGGTTTTTAACAGTACAAATTTTTGGTTTCGTTGAAGGCGGAGCACAAAAAAAAGCAGAATCATCACTCTCAAAATTAGATGTGTTTTTCAATGAACACATTGTTCTGTGTGGAAAGGGGCAGTCTCCCATGTTCCCTAGGGAGATACTATACTGCAATATATTAAATGTAAGATGCTTTACTCTTGTTTGTGCATAAAAATAGTAATACCTTGTACTGATTTTTCCTCCTAAAAGGTACAATAGACTGGAACAGATAAAGAAAATGAGATGGGAGTTTTCCAGCGTATTGCCATCAGATGTGAAGTACAATATGTGTGAGCAAGAGGTGAGAGGATCTGATATGGAATAAGTAATTTTTGTGTCTAGGCAATTATCTGAAAATAATTTGCAAGAGGCAGGTTGTTGGTCTTCTTATCTCTCACGAGACTTTTTTATTTATTTAGAAAGACGTTTTATGTTATCAATGCAGTTGTTCACTTGTTTTTTTTATTTCATAATTCAATTTTTTTTTTCATTTAAAATTGTTTATCAAAATACATATTTTACATCAATCCAATATGATAAGTATATATTTAAAATTGCAAATTGTGTTTAAATCACATCTATTAAAGAATATTGAAAGGGCTTAATATTTCATTGAAAGCTTTATTATTTTGATAACTTTTAGCAATTACCAACTTTTTTTGTGTAAAAAATTTGAAAAAGGCAATGCATCAATACAAGTTTTTTTTATTTTTACCAATTCAGAGAAAGATATTTTTCTCTTTTCGGATAAATAAAGCAATTGAAATGACTTTTTCAGAGACTGCTTATTTTGACTCAAGGCACAAATTATTTTCAACATGTTAAACTAATTAAAATTGTGTTCTTTAGGTACAGTGGTTCAATCAGTACAATCGACTTTTGGCAAACTACATGCGCTCCCTTGGGGACAATGGTGGACTTGACCTCACACAAGATATGAAACCACCAAAGGCTCTTTATGTACTGGTAAGTGATATAGTACAGTTTTGATATGTCAACATACAGGGGTCCAAAGGTTTTTCAAGTCGATATAAGTCACAAGAGAACACAAAGATAACAAATCATGGCAAGAAACGGTAGTGAAAACAATCTTATTCTCAGACTCACAATACAAAAAGCCTCAAGAGTCAACTGCGCTGCAGGCCTGTTTGGTACTGCCAGCATTATAGTCCTGACAGATATTGTCTCACTTTTTTACTTTTGCTAGGCTATATCAGTGCTCAACTTCAAGGCTTCGACATACCTACTGCTCTTCTCCACAATTCCTAAGTACATGTATAACAGTTAATATCCCAGAGTAAGCTATTGAGCGAGAGGGGCATTCATGTTGACATAAGAGGAATGTGGAAGAGAGATTGTTGATATAGAGCTTAATTTGCTGACTACAAAGAGGAGAAAAAATGGGATCCAAACATAAATGTTGATATTAGGGAACTGTGTATATAATTGGTGTGCTCTGTTTATTTACTTGATTTTATGTTTGCAGAACGTTACTATTGAGCAAAATTTACAGTAAAGCAGACTGTAATAATCTCTGCATCGGTGACACAGTTACACCTGCATGTGTGCCGACAATTGTTGGATTTTCGACAATCACCGCCGGTCAGTTAATTTTTACGGTCAAAACTCTAGTAGCTATAAATATCTTGGCTTAACTATTGATAACAAACTCAACTGGCATAAACACATGGAACTTCTTTCTAAAAAGATACACAAAAGATCGTTTCTATTGAAAAAACTTAAGACTTTCCACGTAAGCAATGATATCTTAAGACATTTTTACAGATCAATCATTGAAAGCGTTATTACCTTTGGTATAAATTGTTGGGGTGGGAACATAGCATCTACAGATCAGAGAGAATAATTGGAGTAGACCTGGAAAGATTAGATGACATCTGTGAAAGAATGTCAGCTAAAAAGGCAAACCAAATACTTAGAGACATAACACACCCACTCAAAAAAGAATATATAGTATCGGGAAGATCAGGACGATTTTTAACAATACAAACAAGAACAGAAAGACGAAGAAATTCTTTCATACCATCAACTGCAAGAATGTTGGCCAAATATTGAACATACATACATAATAAGAACACCTTATGACTACAGATATGTAACACAGCTACTATTCCTCATAATTTATTTAACTAATGTTTTGATTTTCTTTTTTTTTGCAATGTCTATTTAATGAGTAATATGTGTAAACTATGTAAACGTTTAGTTATGTGCCAATAATGAATTGTTTGAAGAACCTTTGAGTAAATGTCGGTGTGAGTGTGCGTTTATGTATACTTGTGTGCACTTCTACATATATATAGTATGATGTTCATTGTAAAATTTAATGCTGAAAACCATGCCAAATTTCCCTTGAGGATTAATAAAGTTATCGTAGCGTAAGATCAAAGTGTCTGCAAATCACGGCCCACGGATAATTTTTACATTCAAAACTCTAGTGACATCAAATTGTCGACGTGTCAGCAATCCTCCACTCTACCGGGGGTAGCTGTCAAAGCTCTGACAGTCGATCCTCAGACTTCTGACTATAGTCGCCACATTCAGTCCCACTGCCAACAGTCTTGTAGGAAAATTATTTTTAGCTTGGCCCGCGTGACAGGGAACTCCGCTATGATAGAAACTCTCCACTGTCATGAAACTTAGAAGTGTATTAAATCTATAGCTTGGGCAGTTCCATAACTTTTGTTTCAACTTCATTTTTCTTGTGTTTTTGTTTGACATTTTAAGTCACTAGGAATGCAATTCTCAAACCTGCTTTCTCAAATTTCTTGATTATCTTTTTATTGACGATTGGCTTTCCTGTACACTATACTCTTAACCTCAATTTGTTCCTATCCCTACCATAGTGGAGTTCTCATAACATTAAAAAATTTTAGGCATGTCCTAGATCTACTCTTAAAATAAATTTTTCTCGGCTGTTCTAAACCAAAGATACACTTATTACACTAACTTCTAGTTCATGTATTTGACTCAACAAAGCCGATAATGTTACGCTCCACATAGTTCACCCAGGCATTTCTAATGCACTGAACTTATAAGACATCATAAATCAAGGCTAAGTGCCATGGCAGGTTATTTTCACTTGAATTCTCTTGTTTGGTCGAATTTCAGTTCATAAACTAGAAACCGGTAGTGTTTTAAATAATGAAAATCCCCCATCTTTGGCTCTTTATTTTTTTTTCTTAATTCAAGCTTGAAAAGAAATTGTTTTTGTATAGATCTAGATCTGGTAGGTATAATATACCTAAACCTAGAAGAGCTCTCTATCTCCCCCCCTCCCCTCTCTTTCTTTCTCTCCACAAGTTTTAGTTTGACCCTCCCCCTCTCTCTCTCTCTCTCTCTCTCTCTCTCTCTCTCTCTCTCTCTCTCCCCTCCCTCCAGCTCTTTCTCTCTATTTCCCTCTCTCCTCAAATTTAAGTACTTTCTTCTCTCTCTCTCATGGGGCAAACTGGCTTAAGTGATAGAGCGTTGGTCTCCAGATTGGGAGGTCACCGGTTCAAATCCCACAATCAGCAGATTTGTTTGTTTGATTTTGTTTCCTGTAACTGGTTGGATTGGTGTCATTATAATATGACTGGCTGAGGCAGGAGTCATGGTAATCCCTCTATCTCAAAACCCTGGCTGATAATGTATTTCATATGTGAAACAGGCAGAATAAGATGTTGGATTTGTCAATAATCAGGCCAATTTTCTTTTTCTTTTTTAAATCTCAGCTTTTCCTGTTTTTCAGGTGAGGTGTTTGGTCGATCATGGGGAATTTGAAACACAAGATGGAACTACAATTCTTTTGAAGAAAAATAGTCAGGTATTTTTTTTTATAATTTTGTAATTTTTAGGGAGGGATGTTAATTTCTTTTTCAAATAACATCTAAGATATATTTTCCATCGACATCAATTGGTTCTTTTTTGGTGTGAATAGATTTAAAACGTTATACGTGGCCTTTTTAACCAAGTTCAAGTTTTACCACTTAATGCATTCTTAGGAAACATTTTGTCCAATATAAACTTTTGAATATTGTCATCACTGCTTTTCCCAGTGCATTGAGGATGCTTCTTTAAAAGGACTATTATTATTTTTACTATGTGTTTATAACAAAGATTATCTTTTCCATCTACCGCCATGAGGTGAAATTTCAAGGTGTATCTATTTTTGTTTGTTGTATATTTATTTATTATTGTCCGCAGCATTACCTGATGAGGGCTGAGTGTGAACATCTTATCCGTCAAGGAATTCTGGAGCATATTGTGCAGTGATCTGCAAGTGTCAACCCCATTTTCAAACGTTCGAGTCCACACATCAGACTTTTTATAATGGATCAAAATCTTTTTTGTGGATCCACATCATTACCACAGACCTGCCTATTTGTACAGATTTTCGTCGTCAATCCCTAATTCCACGGAAATGTACTGGTTTTTCAAACTGTGAAGATATTCTGCATAGCAGCGGGATCACCGATTATTTATTTTTTTCAATACCTGCCTCTGCTCGCCGCTCATCAAGAAACCCAAGACTAGCTCGTTTCCGCGGTGGCAGAACCTGTTTCATATGAGTCCATCTTGACGACGTATTTTGTCATAGGCCTGGGATCATGCGCTCTTAATCGAAGCCTATTCTCTTAGATCTTAGTGTCTGAGATGTTCGAAAGCGTAATGAAAGTGCACCTCCCCAAGCTGCCAACCCATACGCTTCACTATTTTCTTTAACTTTTCTACCCAAATACACCGATACATTTTTTTTTTATTGAAAATATACAAGCCTCTGGGCAACACTGCTTTTGATCGCAATAAAGGTACATGTACATATATTTGAGGTACGGCTACGATTTTCCTCTCAATCACGCGATCGAAACTAGAGATAAATAAAGAAAGTGCTCTGTGCGTGGGCGAAATAAAATTTATGAACGATTCATTTATTTTATCGATAGGTGATTTTTTTTTCTATACTTATTATACATTGCTATCGAGATTGGATTAGTCAACAACTTAATCGATACCGATCAGTCCCAAACCATTCTTGTGTTCATTTGTTCGAATCATACAAATATCTAGATCTCGACCATAAGTTCCCAGTCAAGCAAGTAATGATTCTGATTTGTGTTACCATGAGCTCAATATGCGCCTACAAACAAGTAATGTAGATCTAGTTAATCATTTATTCGTGCCATTAATACTATCTTAACATCCAGCCCTTGACCTTAGTCCTTATTTACAACTCCTTCTCATACTCGAATCTTCCGCGAGGGAAACAGGTTGAAAATCTAGTTATCTTTTATTCCTTCGATTATACCGATCTTTCAATCTTCACATCCAGTCCTCGGGGCTAGGTGTTTTTTCCAACTAATTATTCTGATTGTTCTTAAAGTTTACAAGCCCTTTTTTTTTTATCTAACTTTATAAGTTGTTGTCTTTGAACTAATAAAAGTTAACTAGCAGATTTGATTGTACTGTAGTTTACAAGATTGAGGCCAGGTTTAATTGTTTTCCATTTATTTTAAATTTTTCTTATCCTCATGCTGCTCAAAATAAAAATGGAAAAAGAAAATTAACACTGATCTTCATTATTGCCTGTTAGTGTAGATATAAAAATGTTTTACTTTGTTTTTTTACCTACTTGCAGACTGCTAAAATTCCAAACAGCAAAAATCGTTGAAAAAAATTATTCACTGTTGCTGTTGAGCAAAAATTATTGTATTAGAACTAATAGAAGACAAATTAGCAATGGAAATCAAATCTAAACTTTGGGTAAGCTCAAAAAGAGGTATGAGGCAGGTAGTCTTGTTTGGCGCATGTACAATGATTGCAATTACGATTCATATGAAGAAAATAAAATTATATTGCATAATGCAATTAAGTAGGTTTTGTCTTCACAAAGAGCAAAAGGCATGATAAACAGTTGCATACATTGTTTATATGTACAGGTGCATTTTCTTATATTCATGGTAGCCTATGCCATACTCTGATAATGTATCTTTTTAGGTTTGTTTTTCTTTGAAAAACGGCTACCTGTTTTGTTTGCACAGTTAAATCCATATTGTTAATAATGCAGTTATTAGGGTCAGTATTTGTGACAAATTTTGCTAACAATATTATGATGTTTCAGTCTTTCCGAGAGCCCACTATTTTAGCCATTCCTCTTTCTTGTTACTTCTAACCTGTTTAGCTGTCGTCATGGATGTTGGTTGAGTGTTTTGGGGGTATCTGGTTCCTTGCTTAGCTAATTTGTCTGCTCTTTCATTCCCTAGAGTAGAATGTTTATATGTCTTGGTATCCATTTTAGTGTAAGTTTGACAGTGAGAGCAGTGAGAAAGTTTGTTATAGTTTTGGAAAGGCTTTTGATGTACGAATTTACTTTTTGCCAGTTTTCAACAGCTTGCAGGACAGATTTAGCATCAGAGAAAATGACATCAGTCAGGCTTGAAAAAAAATAGGTCTTCTATTGCTAAAGATTCTGCCTGGTAATTTGAAAAAAAATTCTTAACAGGCATTTGATAGGTCTTATCTGGTAATTGTAATTGTATGCTTGAACCATAACCAGCTTGTATACTTGAACCATCTGTGTATACTAGAATTCATTTTTCAGGATATTCATCGATAGTTCTTAATGCAATACTATGAGATTTATCAAGTCAGAATCTTTTTTGTTGATGTTCTCTATCAGTTGTGTCTTTATCTATGTTTTACTTGTCTTGTATGCGGTGGAAGGTCATGATCAAAAAGTGAGATAGGTTCTGTTTTCTGGCAAACGAGTTTATCAGCTGCATCCAGAATGGAATTCCTTTGGAGTCTTGATGTTTGATCCCAACTCACAAGTGCTTGGTTTGGATGGTGTTCTTGGCACCTGTAACGTTTAACGGATTCTACAACAGCTGCGTCCCTCCGTAGTTTCAGTGATTCAACATTGGTGTGAATTTCACAGGCAGCGGTTGGTGTTGTTCTCAGTGCCCCAGATATAAACATCAGCGCCTGATTCTGTATTTTGTCTAGATTTCCCAATGATTTCTTGCTACAAATGGACTGGAGTCGAAAGTTACATTCTAAGATTGATCTGACATAGCTTATGGAGAGTTGGAGGAGGATATTTTTGTCAGCTCCCCATGATGTGCCTGCAAGTAGTTTTACGAGATTTAGACATTTCTTTGCTTTATTTTCCACATTCCTAAGATGTTTTTTGAGTGTCATGTTTGTGTCAAGTGTGACCCCTATGTACGTTGGTTCCTCTTCTTTTTAAAGTTCTGTGTTTTGACAAATAATCTTTGGTTGGTATTGAGCCGCCTCCATAATGTTAATTGTTATGATGTATGAGTTAACGCTCACTACACAAGGTATTGGCCACATGTGACACAGACGCATGCGCACTTTAATCTGGCTGTCCTCAAAACAGTTGACTTTAACTTTAAGCAGTGTACAGCATAAACAGACCATCTGTCATTTGTCTGTTTTTCCTGTATAACTTAAGACATGCTCATTTTTTTTGCCTCCCGCATGTTCTCTTCAAACCGGGTCAGTATATCATTATCTAATTCTAAGTTCTAATTGTCAGAAATTGTAGAACTACTATGTACAGTACTAGGGATGGGCTTCAATTTTGGGCTGTTCCTCTGCCTAGCATTGCATGAGGCAGCTTTGTTTGCTTTGTACCAAGAGTTAGATGGATGTAGAGAAGGGTAGGTTTGTCACTAATGTCAGTGACAGTAGGCAGTAGTACCAGAGGCACTGGTGAATTATACCTCTGCAGGCTTGATATGTCAGAATGAGAATATTTTTTTTTGGCACCTTTTTCTACTTTTTTTTTTTCATTTTATGTTGGGAACAGTAATAGAGCAGATGTTTTCTCAAACTTATTAGCAGGATTAGTCTATTTGAGTTCTTGTTATTTACAAATTAAAATATGAAACGCAAATAAAGAGAAAAATGCATTTTAAAACCTCGAGGATGTGGTTCAAATGGGCACTATTTCGTACTGTTTATACTCTAACACACAGTTTCACCGACATTGTAATCTAAAAGTCCTCAAGTGAATGTGCAGGGTATAAATGGCAGTAAGCTTGGAAAAAGTAAAAAAAGCATTTTTATTTTATTTTTATTGGCCTCATGCAGGAGCTGTTTCATCACATGACAGTATACACTGATCTGAAGCTTAAATATATGCAAACAAAGTTAATACATATATTGCAACAAGCAATAATTATGGTTCTTAGACTAACACAGATCAAATTTTTGTCTATGTCAACTATTATATCTTTGTAGAAGGCATTAAAAAAGTACAGTTTTTACTTTCATCAGACAAGAATGGTGTAAATTTTACGAGTTAAAGATATAACTAGATATTTTAACATTGTGCTTGGCAAAGTGTTGCTAAACTGTACATTTTATTACGCCATACCAAAGAACTCTAGTCATGACAAATACAGTAAAGATCAAATGACAACATTATAAGTCATTTGAGTTATGAGCAGAATACTAAGCAAGGCAGATCTAGTAAGAGGGTTCAATACTGAAATTAGGTGACCATACTTGAGACAGTCGAGTATGCCAAGGGTGAATTTTTAAAAATCAAGAAATCAAGAAAAAGGTTGGAGCTGTTATAAATGCCTTTTTTTTTTCTCATTGAAAATTATACAAATTTCAAAGTATATACATATCTTTTAATTTCTCTTTAATGTTCTCCCCATTTCTTTGTTCCCTCCACTTTGCTTTCATCACTTGTGAATTGGCCAAAGAGAGAAATGAAACATTTTTTATTATTTAAATATAATGCACCACTGTCCTTAAGTAAATGCTATTCAAGCTAGTGTAATTGTAGGAGTAGAAGTAGGACCAATCTTGCATTAAAATTGTTTTCATTATTTAAAAAAAAGACAAAGAAAATGTTCACAAAAAAATGTTTTTTTTACAAATGTTCAATCAATTCTAGATTTATCTTACATTAACATAGAATAAAGTTTCACTATTATTGTGGCTAAAGTAAACATTTTCAGACACATACGCAGAGTGAGACACAATTTTCAGAGTAATCAGCTACTAAGACAAATATTTTTTTTTATTTTAATTTCCACATTAAAACAACCCTGATGGCACATATGTACTTTATTTTTTTTTTTTGAAGTGTTGATTAACTCATGAGGACAAGACTAGTATGTCCAGGAAAGAGAATAAAAAGTTCAATTAGTGTGACATTCAAAACTGGATCAATACAAGGTGGTCAAATATACAATTTTAGTCTTTTTTAAATTCTTTCATACCTAAGCTGTTGTTTTTCCTTAGGCGTAAAACTCAAACTGTCAAAGCATATTACTGTTGGAAAACATACAACAATTTTATTTGTACACAAATTACAATTTACATTTCTAACACTAACAGTACATGTACCTCTCTTTTTCGCGCATAAGAATAGTGCAAAAACATGAGTAAATGTGCATAACGATGCACATTTTTACGTAGCAGTTACAAGTATATAAAAAGTTAAGACTGCACATAGGGGGGTGGGGGGGGTGGTTTTGAATTTAAACCCAAGGGGGGCACGGTGGCCCTGGGGTAGAACATCGGCTTCTGACGCAAAAGATCCGGATTCGTGCCCTGGCGATTTTGCTCCCTACTGGTTGGGTCGGTTTCAGTATAATGTGACCGACTGAGACAAGAGTCATGGCATCCCCGCCCTGTTTGGTGTGTGGCAGCTCATAAAATTGTCAGACTTCAGTCTTTGGGTCCGTCTACAATATAGCCTATATAGTGCTGATGATGGACGTTAAACCAACTCAACTAACTCTTCCTAAATATTGACAAGATATACAGTCTATACTGCCAAGGATGATTTCCAAACAACACACTTGAATTGCGGAAAAAAATTATGCTCTTTTAAAAAAATATTTAGGGTATATGAAAGGATGGAAAAATAGCATCATCAACATGGTTTCAAAATTGTATCTTAGAGGATGGTTATAATAGGAAGAAAGGTTAAAATTAGAGAAAAAAGGTTCTAAGAAATTTGAAACTATTACTGTAGAACTAGCAGTTGACTACTTTTCTCCTGTATACATGTTCAATGTCAAATAAAAAGCAATGATAATTTCTGGAGAAAAACAAATTTTATAGTACCTCGCTCTTATTAACAGTAAAATATAATCTCCGGTATCTGTCCCCCCTGGACTCCAGTCCCATTCGTGCTCTCTGCTGAGCATTGAAATTGAAATATTACTTTGCCACACTGAATTTCTGCAACACCTTCCTGGCCAAAGTAGCTCAGTTCCTGGCCATCTAAAACAACACTGGCAGTGTAGAAAGTATCAGGCTCTACCTGTACAGGGCTTTCAAACAGAACTGGGAATGTGTTGCTAGAACCATCTGAGAGGAATGATGTCACACTGTGGCCCTCTGTAAGACCATTGCGTTTCAGTTCCATCTTTACTTTATACTCTGAGGCAGCATTACTGGAGCCATACAGCCCAAACCCTGCAACAAAAATGCGTCGATCCACAGAAAACTGGATGCTGTCACAACGCCCACGATAGCGCCACTGGTTGCTGCGGTATGCTGATGACTGGAATCTGTGCACATGAAACTGAGACAGACCTTTTCTGCTAAGTTTACAGAAAGACAGTGCTTTGGGATAGTGGTGGGCTGTGAAGTAAAGAAAAAGATCATGGCACTCTTGGAGTGTAAGGACGTTGGACTGGGCAGGTCCATTGGCAAACTCTTCTAAGCTCATTGCAGGAAATCTAACAAGGTTGAGACAACTTCCCAATACTTGACGTTGATAATATCCTGTTGTTTCAAGGCCTTGCCTGACACATTCAGCCTTGGCCCATCTGCGAACTGCATTGAAGACACAAATCTCTTTGGTGTTGAGGGTCTCTCTAGACAAGATTGTTTCTAAGGTACGTTTGTCAATGTCCACAAACCCATCAGATTTTAGCGACTCCTCTGCCTGAGCATCAATTACCTCCCAGCATCTTTGCATTAGTTCAAGCTCCTCAAAAAGCCGTCCTTGACTGAGTAAAACACATGCATTCTTTGCGCTAAGGCTAGTCTCTAAAAATCTTACACAAGCTTTTGCAAGTTGTGGTACAATGTATTTCTTAGCAGCATAAAGTGTTGCAAGCACAGTGTCAGCCTCAGTGATTATTTCATCACAGTAAAGGTATCTGGAAAACAAGAAAAAAAAAATACAGTATACATGTATTAGAATTAGATAATTATACATTATTTTATCTATAGGCAGTTATTAACAATATGTGAATAACAATTATTAGAACTTCACTTAATTATAGTTATAAAAAACTTATATGCCAAATTAAAATATGTGTATCACTAAGCCAATAATCAGTGTAAAACATATACTCAATAAACTTAATATAAATTCTCAATTCATATGCAGATGGATATGATTGAAAAGGTTTTAGTCGATTTCAAAATGCCTGTCGGAAAAAGTCTGTTTTTTTCTTTAGACTTATATGTCGAAAAAGAATCTGAAATTTTTAGACGTGCTAGGAGATTGTTCCAAATTTCATCACTTTGGTATAACAAGGATCGTTTGTCATATGCTTTAGAATTAACTATTGGTTTTACCAGCAGATTCGAGCTTGCTGGGAATGCTGATCTAAAGTTCCTGGAGGGAACATATGTTTTCTCTAAATTTTTGAAGTAACTAGGACATTTTGGGTCATAAAGACATTGGAAAGTTATAGATGCTAACTTAAATCTTTTTCACTAGTCTAGCAGGGTTGTTCTGGATTTTCTGCATTTGATTCAATTTAGTGGCTGTGGCTGTGGCTAATAGAGTTACAATAATCTAGCCTAGATCGAATAAAGGAACATACTACTAGTTTGTTGGCACTTTCTGTATTTAAGGAATGTCTTATTTGCGAAATTTGTCTTCATTCCAGAAAGCAGATTGTTCTAGATAAGAAATTTGATGATCAAAGGTGAGGTTTGAATTCATGAAGATGCCTAATTTTTTAATTTTATGTGCAATAATGATCTCTTCTCCACATATTATGTTTAGAGATGATAAATTTAATGACTTTAGTTTATTAGTTTATGGGGGGGGGGGAACACGATCTGTATTTTCTTGGTTGAGTTTTAGTTTGTTAGATGTCATCCAGGCTTAAATATCTTTTATACACATAATGTTTTAGGAGAATTAAGAATAACAGTTTTAACAAATTCCTCTGTGACAGGGCCAAAATGAGATAAGGGTTGACCTTTAAACTTAGAGTTGGGGTTTGATTTGTTACTTTCCAATTCCTGTCTAATTAAATGAACTTTTTGAACGTTTTTTAAAAGTTGTAACCCAAGTCTCAAATTAAAAAAGAAACTGTTGCATGGATAGAATTGGTCACCGTAAGTAGTATTAAAGTTTGTTACTGTTAAAGACCTTGCGTTTCACTTTATTAGACAAGGCCTGCATAGCCTACCAGTTTTTTTTTTTCTTTCTTAGCCTTCAGTATTTTATTTATAGAAAAAAAATTGGATCTAATGTGGGTCCATTGTTTTACCTTGTGATTTCGTTCTCTCTCTCAGTTCAGCTAAGGTCTAATTGAAACTATACCTTAGCTGAACTGAGAGAGAGAATAAAAATTACATGAAAGTGACGAGTAGATTTTCAAAATGACTGTACAAGCTTAGATTTGTATCTATGTTGCAAGCAATAAAATTATCAGTGCGTTTGTCATGGCCTCACCAAAGCTTCGGTCAAAGCCTTTGGTTTGGAGAAAAGCAATTCAGATCCTGGCAGTCTTGGTACAGTACATGTAAATCTCTCAGTTGTCAGTCAAAAGTCTTTGTTGATCAACAGTATATATACCTGTCTAGTTTTAGTATTAAACCCAGGTTTTATTTGACCCTCAGTCAGAACCCTTTTGACTATTCTGCTGAGACTGCTCTGTATGTCGTGCTACAGATTGAGTTTAACAAGGCATTTAAACAAAGCATCTATGGTTTATGGAAAAAAGATAGGAAAGGCAAGAGGTAGGAAGACTCTATTCTTTTCAATGGCAACCTTAAATCTAACAAGACCTCAGATTTAATAAGCAATATCTACATACCCCAATATCTTGTTATATGAAAATTGAAATGTCCAATGGTTTGTCTTTGAATTATGAGAACAATAAAGCAGTATTTTCACAGAATCATGAACTCATTTAAAATGAAGTCAATTCTAAGGATGAGTTCCAGTGCATTGTTCAATTTGTCCCCAATTGTTAAAACTGAATATGAAATGATAGTCATATTTTTGTCATAAATAGAAGGCTGCCCATTATATGAGCAATAACAATTAACTAATTCTGCGGGGTAGGTACCTTTACTGTACTGATAAAACAATGTTATTAGTATTGAAACGTATTTAACTATTCTAATAGCCCCATTTCCAATGGTTATTTCCCTTATTACTACATATATTTACGTTATAGGTGTTAATAAAACTTAATCTTAGCGTTGCATACAGCAATCCCGAACATTCATGATTCATCATACGCAATAGACGGAACGGAAATTCTAAGAGTTCGTGACTTCAAAGCTCAATGGGTCAGCTAGCTACGCCATTAGATACATTAGCAGGTAGATCGGAAAAACCTGAAGACAATGCCAGAAAGGACCCTCATTCCCATCCCTCCACATGAGTACCCAGTATATATATAAACACGATCTGTATTTTCTTGGTTGAGTTTTAGTTTGTTAGATGTCATCCAGGCTTAAATATCTTTTATACACATAATGTTTTAGGAGAATTAAGAATAACAGTTTTAACAAATTCCTCTGTGACAGGGCCAAAATGAGATAAGGGTTGACCTTTAAACTTAGAGTTGGGGTTTGATTTGTTACTTTCCAATTCCTGTCTAATTAAATGAACTTTTTGAACGTTTTTTAAAAGTTGTAACCCAAGTCTCAAATTAAAAAAGAAACTGTTGCATGGATAGAATTGGTCACCGTAAGTAGTATTAAAGTTTGTTACTGTTAAAGACCTTGCGTTTCACTTTATTAGACAAGGCCTGCATAGCCTACCAGTTTTTTTTTTTCTTTCTTAGCCTTCAGTATTTTATTTATAGAAAAAAAATTGGATCTAATGTGGGTCCATTGTTTTACCTTGTGATTTCGTTCTCTCTCTCAGTTCAGCTAAGGTCTAATTGAAACTATACCTTAGCTGAACTGAGAGAGAGAATAAAAATTACATGAAAGTGACGAGTAGATTTTCAAAATGACTGTACAAGCTTAGATTTGTATCTATGTTGCAAGCAATAAAATTATCAGTGCGTTTGTCATGGCCTCACCAAAGCTTCGGTCAAAGCCTTTGGTTTGGAGAAAAGCAATTCAGATCCTGGCAGTCTTGGTACAGTACATGTAAATCTCTCAGTTGTCAGTCAAAAGTCTTTGTTGATCAACAGTATATATACCTGTCTAGTTTTAGTATTAAACCCAGGTTTTATTTGACCCTCAGTCAGAACCCTTTTGACTATTCTGCTGAGACTGCTCTGTATGTCGTGCTACAGATTGAGTTTAACAAGGCATTTAAACAAAGCATCAAGGCAGTATTTTCACAGAATCATGAACTCATTTAAAATGAAGTCAATTCTAAGGATGAGTTCCAGTGCATTGTTCAATTTGTCCCCAATTGTTAAAACTGAATATGAAATGATAGTCATATTTTTGTCATAAATAGAAGGCTGCCCATTATATGAGCAATAACAATTAACTAATTCTGCGGGGTAGGTACCTTTACTGTACTGATAAAACAATGTTATTAGTATTGAAACGTATTTAACTATTCTAATAGCCCCATTTCCAATGGTTATTTCCCTTATTACTACATATATTTACGTTATAGGTGTTAATAAAACTTAATCTTAGCGTTGCATACAGCAATCCCGAACATTCATGATTCATCATACGCAATAGACGGAACGGAAATTCTAAGAGTTCGTGACTTCAAAGCTCAATGGGTCAGCTAGCTACGCCATTAGATACATTAGCAGGTAGATCGGAAAAACCTGAAGACAATGCCAGAAAGGACCCTCATTCCCATCCCTCCACATGAGTACCCAGTATATATATATCCTAATTTTAGAATGAAACCCATTACGTAGTGGTCCTTTCGTATTGCATAAAAAGCGCATCCCCCTATATGTACTAATTTCACAATCACATTCCACAATCTATGATACAATGATACGTCTTCTTGACCAACTCACAAATATACACATTGCTTCCACAAAGAATGTATAGTAATGTTGTAGATGATAAGTGTCATGTTGATAATATCTTATAGCTTAAATATTAGTTGATTACTTATACCTGTGTATAATATAGTTCAGGAGCCTTCTGGACCATTAAATAGAATCAATTCAAACTGCGTTAGACTATTGAGCCTTTAGGGCACTATCTATCAATGACTTTTGTGAACCTTTGACAGCCACCTTTGAGAGCCACATGCGCTAAAGATCTTAACTTTTCCTTTGTGAGTATTTAATCCGGTAAACTTTGAGACACTACATCAGTGTACATTTTGTGGGATGACTGAGAGTGCTCTTGCAAGCCACCGGGCAAACCAAAAAGAGAAAGGGCTTTACAATTCTACGAATTTTGAACAAACCTCAGCAAATTTAGAAATGCTGTTGGTTCCACGTCTGGTATAGCAATTTCCATCACTTTCACTTGCTCCGCTAGTCCTCCATAAAGCATGGCACAGAAAACTGAGCTGCCTGCTCCAAGAACATATTTATGACTAGGAATACGTTTCTGGTTGCCTTCCTCCCCGACTAGGAAGTAAACATCTGCCATTAGAGAATTATTAAAGAGTACAGCATTTCGCTCACAAGCACTGTTCACACTAGCCTGCCAGTTCTGCTCTTCACTGAGTTTTGAGGTGGGCAGGGTGGGGGGAGGTGCTGGTTGGGTAACCCTTCTAGGAACGAAATTTGGTTGCCATGAAATTGGTGCAGTCTCTCCCTGGATTTGCTTCACGATGGATGGATGGCTTGCACTAATGCTCAGTCGATTTTGAAACGAGGGGATAACATTTTGCGGAACTTCTTGGTTAACCTCTTCTTCCTCCTTTTCCTTTGCTGGAATGCAGGACTTCATTTTGCTGCAATGCCTGTAAATGAATAGAAAGAAAATTCAGATTTGGTTTGACAGGTAGATGTAGGTAAATTGATCACAGTTTAAAAAAAAGGAAAGTGTAGATTCAAAGTAAAAACCCATCAACAAATACTACAGATAAAAAGTTCAAGTATTCAACTTAGTGAAGGAAAATTTGTTAATAGACGGTTAATTTGTTTCAAAGTGTGGTTACTTTATTTTTTAAGCTAAGGTGAAAAAAACTTACATTCAACAAGAGAGCAATGCCTTGATACAAAATAAATTCATTGAATTTTTTCAAAACTGGGTACATCATCCCAGGGCTTGATTAGCCCGAACAAACTGTACTTTTGAGAGGTGATCTAAATCTATCAATATAGCCTGATACATGCCAAAGACTTGCTCTGTTTTCATTCGATAGTCTTAACCACTTGAGTGCGTAGGGGTCGAATTTAACCCCTATTTGGAGTCAATAATACAAATTTATATATCCATTACTGTGAATACTGAATGGCTGTCCATTTACATTCACTGGTTTTAATCATCTGCGACCTTGCCACTTCCAGAACATAATTCATTGGAGTTAAATTAAAAGATATTATTTTTTTTTATGTCAAATTCAACAACAGTTATGCTCTATTGATACATCATTTCTAAAAACATACTGAGCTCTCAAGCGGTTATAGATCCAGTCCCCTCCAATGATCGATTTCAAATCAAATACTCCACCCCCTATTGCCTACCAATGTACTATTCTAAGGTTTACATTTATTACACACCACACCTCATTCCGATGTGCATACATGCCAACCACAGATAAAATTAAAGGCATCTTGCTTACTCCTGCATGAACACTTGCAAGTCGAGGATGTGTGGCTTTGGAAGGTAAAATTAGTCTTCTCACTGCCTCTAACTCTTTCACTCCCCAGCCCGTTAATGTATACAGCACACCTGGACACTGTTTGTGCACTGGTGCTGAAAAACATACATGTATTTCTTACTGCCCATGATGAAGTCAAGCCATTTTTATTTGTAAAAAAAAAAAAATTTAGATCTCCTAAAATCAGTTTGTGAACATGTCAAAATAAGAGAACTGGACACTCTTAGTCTTACAGTAATATATTACTAGTTGAGAACCCACGAAATTCGTGGGCATCGTGGGATGGGCAAAGCTGAAGGATTACAGAGTGAATCTGACTCTAAACATAGATCTAGATCTAGGGTGTAGATTCTAAACTTGGCTCAGCTTTGCAATGTTTATTATGATTGAATTAGGTTGATGCCATAATATATTCTTGCAAGAAACACCAAACTTAAATTGATTTTAAACTTGGCTCAGCACTGCGTGCTCAACGTTTACATGTACTTTGATCAGCCAACTTTCCATTTGTTTGCTGTTGAAGGAAGGAAGCAGTTGAATCTGTTCGTATTTTTTTAATTACATTTTTTGTTTTATTAATTCGTTGGTTAATGATTGCAGTTTATGGCTATTGGTCTTGGTAACGCACCATGTTTCTGAGTAGTAGAGTAAGACCGACTTCACGTTGGTATTGAAGATCTACCACAATTTTGTGGTAACATGAAAAATTGTTCGTCAACATAAATGTGCCCATGCAAATCTACAGTCAAAGAAATCATCTCTATGGGTAATTTCGTAGCTTTCATGTGGTTTTGGAGATTTCGGTCCTAGCTTCATTATTGGTAAAGGTTTTTTTTGGATCTATCTAGTTTTAGATCTCTGATTCCATTACGGAATTTTGTTAGCCTCGATAATGATTTTGGGTCGAAAAAAATGAGTTACACAGACTTGAAAAAAGGAACTTAATCAATATTTTAGAATCAATGATTAATGCTAATTTTTAATAGAATCTAATCTATATAGATTTCTATATAGATGTTTTTTAAGATCTATGAATAACTACAAAAGTCAAGCAGTTTCCAACTTGTGCCTGTGGTGGAATTGGGTTTTGGTTTGACTTGCAGAGGGGTCCTGGCCACTAATGGTAGTGGCCAATAGCTTTAGTGTGTGTGGATTTCGGCAGTTGATGAGTCGTAGGTTCAAGAGTAAGGTCCGTCCTTCTTGGATCTCCGATGCAGAGACCCATCCTAGCCATTTGATCCTCCTAATATTACTACATATATCTCTGATTTACAACACTGGTGTCAGAAGTTTATTTCTGTTCCCAGCCTACCAACAAAAAATTTTATTATTAAAATTTTCTGTCTAGATCGATATTAGATCTAGATCTATTTTTTTTTTTTTTTTTCTAGTTTCATATTACCTTTTTTAGGACGGATCTGTATCTAGATCTAGATTAGATCTATAGATCTAGATTTATGCTTTTATTTTTTTTATTTTCTAGTCCAAATTCTAGAAGTTTTCAAACTAGCTGATCTGGGTTTCATTATAATTATTTCTGAATTACTTTGGATTTTCAGGTTTGGGATTTAGTTTAGGTATTCAACTCTCTGGAAGGTATTCTTCCAGATCTCGATCTATGATTTGTGATTTATGATTTTTTTTCCCTCTATGGTCTTGGTAACGCACCATGTTTCTGAGTAGTAGAGTAAGACCGACTTCACGTTGGTATTGAAGATCTCGCAAATTGTGGCAACATGAAAAGTTGTTCGTCAACATAAATGTGCCCATGCAAATCTACAGTCAAAGAAATCATCTCTATGGGTAATTTCGTAGCTTTCATGTGGTTTTGGAGATTTCGGTCCTAGCTTCATTATTGGTAAAGGTTTTTTTTGGATCTATCTAGTTTTAGATCTCTGATTCCATTACGGAATTTTGTTAGCCTCGATAATGATTTGGGGTCGAAAAAAATGAGTTACACAGACTTGAAAAAAGGAACTTAATCAATATTTGAGAATCAATGATTAATGCTAATAGAATCTAATCTATATAGATTTCTATATAGATGTTTTTTAAGATCTATGAATAACTACAAAAGTCAAGCAGTTTCCAACTTGAGCCCGATTAACTTTGGTTGCTTCATATATCCAGATTAGATCTAGATCCAGATTCTATATCAAGACATCTAATATCAGGAGTAGATCGAGTACATAGATCTAGATCTATAGAAGTGTCAAAGTCAATTTGTTCATTCAAAACCGTTTTTAAAAATAGATCTAGACTCTAGATCTGTATCTAGTCTCACCATGGAAATCAGTTGAATTAATTCAAACTTCACTTAGCCTACTAGATCCCTAGATCTAGATCTAGATTAGATCGATCTAGATTCTTTTTCTAGATCTAAAATAAATTAGGCCCTAATACAAATACAAAGTTAAAATAAAAAATCGTCCGTAAGCAGGAAAAAAAAAGCAACCTCTAACTCTCAGTACTCATTGGGAGTAACCGTTCTTACTAGCCTGAGAGATAGATTGAAGTCTTATAACTTAGTTATAAGGTCTTTGGTGGCATGTATATGATCTTAAATGTTTGTTGTTTGTTTTTTTTTAATTTTTGATTAGGCCTACCAATATAAGGCTAACAAGTCTTAGCCATTGAAGATAAAAAAAAAATTAATATAATAAAAACATCTAGATCTAGATTCTATCATCGTTTATATTAGTTTATTATTAAATTACATGTAGATCTAGATCTAGATCTAAATCTAGAATCTAGGTAAATATAAAAATGAAGACATCTCCAGAGACTGTGTCATGTTTAGCTAAGGAGTTATGGAGAGCTAAGCTGAAAGAATTATTCTCTGAAATGATAGTGGCGTCATCTTTATTCAGGTAAATCTATCAAAGTCTTTTAACCCTTTTGCATGCATGGCAAATACAGGGGTCTATATTCTGAGGGCCTGCTAGTCCTTTATACAAATCTGATGTAGACTAGCCTGACTATTAGGCCTTTATAAAATTGTTTTGAAGTGGGTGCTACTAGATCTAGTACTACTAAGCACAGAGTGAAGAAGTTCAGCTTTCTCAAAGTAAACTAAAATCTATGACATCAAAATGAAACTTCATTGTTTCACTTTTAGTTTTACTGCAGGGGGGGGACTGCGAGTAAGCAGCATAGTAGGCCTATAGCGTTCCTCAAGCCAAACTGGCTTAAATCAAGGTTTCATTAATTGGGACAAGTGTTTCGATTATGATTTGCTCAAACATGTACTCTCTCAAACTAAAATGTTTATTACAATTTACATGTAGACTTACATGTCTAGATCTACCAATGCTTGATTGGTAATGATTTGCCCATGGCTTCAACAAACCTTACATCAAACAAACTACATCGTATCTAAAATTAATAAACGAACTACTACATATGTAGGTGTTTTTTTTTCAAGTGTAGGGCCTACTGAATAATGTGAATTTGCAGAGATGTGACCCCTTGTCCCCCTGTATCCAAGGGCCTACATTTTTATCTCAATTTTATTCATAGAGACATTCTCACCAGTCATTAGAATATAATAGAATGCAAGAATTTGTAAGGAAAAGTAATCTTTAATCAGAGGAAGCAAAGCTATCTCGTGAACGTGATATGCAGACCTGCATCCCTCTAATAAGAGGTCACACACTCTTAGTTTAACACCACACAGAAAGTGAGAGAGAGGGAGGAGGAGGGAGAGAGAGATTGGGTCAGCAACAAGTTGTAAAGTAGTCTTTTAATCCAGGAAAGCAAAGCTCTCTTCTAACACTGCCACCAGAGAATACATACAAGTTGTTTGGAATCATTATATCCATATTATTGCAGGCTTCACACTCTACTCTTTGAATGCTGCGCCCGCAAGAGACTGAGCAGGGAAGTTGCAAAAGGAGCACTTTTTCAGATTAAATGTACAGTGAAAAACACACAAAATGAAGTCTGATAACTCAAATTTCTCATTTTTAAACCAAATTTTGCAAAAGAATCTTTTCTCTTTGGTTCTATTAAAATCAGAATCAAATTTCGAGTTTTTCTGGTTTGATTCTCCTAATTCAAAGTTCACACTACCAACAAAAATTACAAAAGTACTATCTGTCAAGCAAAATTCAATGCTTATATATGTATTGCTGTTCAACACTTGCCTTTCCAAGAAATGGGGTTGGGAGAAGGTTGCTATAAAATGAAAACAATAGGGAACAAATAAACTATGTAAACGCAGTTTTTCAAATAAGACATGCAACTGTCTACTAAATTTAACATCTTTGTGCTTCAGGTATGCCCCTTCTGTAATTCAAATCCTCTTAATTCAAAGTTTTCAATCAAGGGGTGAATGAATGGTCATATTCCAACTACAACTCAGTGATTACATGTATACACCCGTTGCACTCTTAGACTCTTAGACTGTGGCGTCGGGATTAAGTACCTTGCTCCTGTCGGGGGAAAAAAGCCAGCTGATTCTGAATATATGATTCTTCAAATTACCTTTTTTTTTTAATACTGTTAGTGTTATACCCATCTCCCTGTATCTCTCTGTTTCTCTAACAGTACACCCAGACGTGCATGTATGATGTAAAGTTTGTCACAGATCATTATAGTACCAGTATTGCTTCTCTTGTTGGGATTGCATTGTTGTTGTTTGTTTTGTTTTTTTTGTTCATTTTTTGTTGGTGTGGGGGATTGTTTTGGTGTGAGTTTTTTGCAAGAAATTCATCAGAGTTTCACATATTTCAGTATTTCAGGAATAAATGTGGTCACCGGTGGGGAAGATGGAATGGTTCGCATTTATCAAGTCACAGCTCAAGGTCTGGATACAAAACCCAAGGTTAGCTTTGCTGCTTTGAAATCATAGTAAGTAGTATGTATGTATACATACATGTACATTTATTTGTAAGGCTTACTAGCTATGTGCAAAAAGCAAAAGCCAGACAAACAATTTGTTTATTCCTGTTGCTGCATATTTGATTGTCTTTTTATACTTTTTTTTTCACCTTTTCATCTTATCATTTGCACTCTCTTCAACTGTACTAAACAAATTGATTGGGGGTACTTCAGGGTACTTAAAAAATTATTATCAGATGAGAAGGTATAAATAATTGTGATATAATTTTATTTTTTATTTAATAAATATTTATTGAATCAGTTCTTATCTTTCTTGTTTTGTATAATAAATGTATTTTTTCCAAAGATTGGCCTTAATGAGACACAAAATTCAATTTGCATTTGTTTCTGATAATCTCTTGATTAAATATTTACACATAGTCCAAGAGCATAGATTTTGGTACATCTTTTCAAAGATATGCATGTTTTTCCCTGAATCTTTTGAAGTTCTTAAATTTCTTGATTTATTTTATTATTATTGTTGTTGTTATTATTATGATTGTTATTATTATTATTATTATTATTATTATTATTATTATTATTATTGCTTTACCTTTGTACTAGCTTGAACTGGAAACGAAAAGTGGACCCATACAATGCCTGGCTGTTCATGACATCACCAGGTTTTACAACAGTGATCTCATTGTTGGTGATTCCTGTGGAGTACTCACCATGTTCTGCAATAAACTTATTTTGTCCCGCCAGTCACTCACATCAGACGAAGACTGCATAAACTGTGTCACTGTCATCCAGGATAATGGTATGTTATTTTGTTAATATAGTTATTACATGCTTTAATTAATATAACAAGTGCAAATCAGTAATAGATGTATGTTTGTTAGTCTGAACGTGAAAGGGGGCGGGGAAAGAAAAATATTCCTCTCTTAAGTAAACTGTTCTTGATGTTTGTCAGTTAATATTTGCTTAAGTTTGCCTATGTTTGTTTGTTGTTTTTTTTATGTATACCAGATAATATTCCTGTTGCTGTATGCTGCAGTGACTCAGGTGTAATCACAGCTGTTAGACCAAATAAGTTAATTTGGAGGCTTGACTTGAAAAACACTAATCTTCCAGTTGAGAGCAAAAGGGTTTGTGATTTCTTTTTTTCTAGCTTAGATTTTAACTTTTGAAATTTCATTATTTTTTAAATGCATTTGTTGACATTTTTGAAAATTTGAGATATTCTATAGTTTTATTTTCTTCTTGTTTAATTGATCTCTGGAGATAAATATACTTGTGTCCAAAGAATAAGTTTTTTACAGATATATTTTCAACTGACTGATATAATATATATATTGTGTGTGCACATGTTTTTATATCATAAATGAATAAAAAATACAAAAATTACATCAATTTGTGTATTATATGTCATAAGGAGTTAATGTATTTTTTATTTCATGTATCCTTATACAGATAGCTTCCTTTGCTGTGAAAGTTACATGTCTCATTGGCTTTGTCATGACAGATGTTTGTGGCAACAAAAGGCTATATATTTTAGCTGCAGATGATGCAAAAAGAATCCATGTTATAAGCAAAGGGATCATTGTGAGGTGCATTGCAACTCCTGTCAACATTACTGCAGTAAGAGATAACATTTTTATGAAGTATTTTCTAAAATTATTTTTATTTTGATTGGAATAATTACAGTGGAATAAACTTAGACCGAAAAGAAATTGACATAATTGTAGTTGTCCTTCTTATTCCTTGTTATAAAACCGCGATAAACCAAAGTGTCGACCAGCATACTATCGCTAAACCGAAAGGAAATTACTGGCTTCATCCATCTGGATAGTAGATTTTGTAAAAGAAATCGGCTCATTCTGACACTCCTTTCCCTCCCTTGTGCCATGCAGTACCCCTCCCAGTCATGAGTCATCAAATATATCGCTAACAAGACCTAACTTCACCCCTCTCTTGCTACATAATCAGCGCTAGCTATAAGTTTACAGTTACATGCTGATCATTGTGAGCCATATACCAGCCCAATGCAGTTTCTATGTGCCAAGCCAAGTGAACATTGTTGCATCACTCATCACTATCTGTGCACATGTGATCATACACCCAGACTGGCTAAGTGGCTGCTCGGTGGACAAACTCAGGCGATGCTAAATTGTAGTGATACATGCTCGCAATTTTACGGTTACTAGATCTGGAACTAGAGATCACAGGGTGCCTTGATATTGAGAGGGGGCGAGGCGGGGCGTTCTAGCCCTATAAAGAAAGGATAGGTGAGGAAGGAAGGGAAGGGGTGACAAGAAAACAGCTATTGCCGGATTGGCTGATATATATATATACAGAGAGAGAGAGAGAGAGAGAGATGGACAGACAGAGGATGAGATAGAGATCAGGAGAGAGAGTGGGAGAGAAGGAAAGAGAGAAAGAGGGAGAAAGGAGATCATAATAAAGATCGCAAGAGAGGTGAAATAAATGAGTGAATGAAAGATAAAAGTGAAATGAAGAAGACTAGTCTAGTCTAGGTCTAAATATAGATCTTGAGAGTGAGATACAGAGATACAGACAGACAGACAGATAAAGAGGAATCATAATTTAAGAAACCCTTTTAGTGTTTTAGACATGCCTGCTGTTACTCTTTAACAAACTAACTAGATGAACAAATACATGTATATGCTCGATATGTTTGGAATTGGGTAGGAAAATTTGTTTGGATTGAGATTGTAGGATATTTTACATGACCAAAAAATTAAAAAAAAACGAAAATCTGTTGCAAACGTGGAATTCCAAAGTCTACATTGTCGACAATTTTGGCAGCAAAGAAAAGATAGAAAAGGCCAAAGGGATTCCATATTTCTTTCGAACATTCAAATAGAAATTATAAAAAAAAAGTCACAAAAAAATAGAATAAAGAACCCCCTCTTCCCATGAAAAAAAGATGAACATCATTAATTATGTAGGCAACTACTTTATTGACTAAACTCATTTCACATAAATTTGTTTTAACAAGGGATGTTACCCAACTTTTCAGTGCAAATTGCGTGGCTTATGGCTCTGCCCTTTCTTTTTTTTTTTTTTTTTTTTTTTTGGAGGTTGGGGGGGTGTCTTGACAATGTTTAAACTGAAATTGAAATTAGACCTCTCAATTTAGGTTTAAACGTCTTTGACTGTATGATCCTCTTTAGTTCATTGAATAAATCTAACTTGTTTAATTTTTCCTATGTTTCTCTCACTCTCTCAACTTCTTGAAAGATATAGCCATTATTATTAAAACAAGACATCATCACATGTGATATGTTGTAGAGAAATTAGATGCAAGAGATTGAGGAAAAGGTGAACAGAAATATTTTTTTTTTGCAGAGAAACTGTCTTCCAACATGGCTTAGGGGACTTAACATGCAGATTAGAATGGAGTTAAGTCTTTCTGCTGAAGAAATAGTGGTTAAATATTTATTTTGAAACCTGCTTAAGTGGATTGGAGAAAAAAATGTGTCCATAATAAACTGACAGTAACAACTTATTCTTCATTTCAGATGTGCCAAGGACGAATAATCTCACCAGCAAAGTTTGAGCCATATATTCTTGGTGAAGAGAGTCCAGAGGGTGAACAAGTAGCCTTAGGGGGTGACAATGGAGCTGTCTTTATCCTGGACAGATTTGAAGTGGGTTTTTGTTTTATTCATGTATAAACGTAATTAAAATTCAATTATGAATACTTATAAAGTGTGTGTGTGGGGGGCTGGCTGCAGCATCCTTACTGGTTGGATCAGTACCAGCAGTATATTTTGACCAAGTTCTAAGCTCTGGAGTCCGTAACGTGATACACTCTCATACAGCCTAGTTGCTGAAGTCATCAATAAAAAAAATTTAAAAAACTTTACCTTTATTTAATCAGTGAACTTGGATATCTGCATGCTATTCAATAGCTAGATGTTGCGCCAAATGGATTCTATTTTATAGCATAACAATGGATGCTTTTCGAAGTCAGTCTTTTGACTTTTGTTTTACAATTTAGAGTAAAAAATGAAGTCTGATATTTCAAATTTCTGACAAGCCGAATTCTGCTAGATATTTGTCTCTTTGGTTCTGTTAGAATCAGATCCACAATTCACATCCTTCTAATTTGATTCTCTTAATTTGAAGTTGGCACCACCAATGGCCATTCCAACTGTATTATCTTTCAAGCAGCAATCAATGCTTATTGCCGCCCATTATATGATTTTAGAAGAAATGAGGTTTGGAAAATTATTTATAGAAAGGAAAAAATAGTAAATTTTCAGATAAAGTAATTAGTTGTGTCATATTATTACAACCTTTGTGGTTCAGGTATGTCGCCCTGTGTTATGTCTTAATTCAAAGTTTTAATCCAATCCCTAGCAATTCAAATTAATATGCTTCCAATATATATCATGAAAATAGAGACTACATAACCGCAACACTTAATTTACTGACTAGTTGGTATACTTCATAATGGTAAGTTACTGACGTAAGAGGCATAACTCCAATTTTTCTATATACTGATGTTTTTAAACTTGTTGCCACGCTTTCCTCAAAAGAGACAAAATTATTTAGATAGAAGATTGGATGCATGGATGCACTTTCTAACCACATACAACTTGACACATGTATGGTATAAGAAATATTTGAAGAAAAAAAAATTTAAAAGTCAAAACCGTTGGCAAAAAGGCTTATTTTTATCTTAATCTCTAACAAGGCCGATATTTTGCTAGCTTCAAACTAAAAATGAACGTTGGAACTTGTATCGATAGAAAGAAACCTGTTTGGTTACGAAAGCAACAGCGTTTCAGACGTTCATTCTGTACTTTCAATGTACATGCCTAGCAAACCTAATCTTGAATGTGTTTACTTCTGCCTGAAGAGTAGGTCAGTAGTAGATAGCTGATTGGTCTTTTTGTAAAATTCGTAACTTGGCAACCACATTATAATTATTTTCTATTCTAAAGCGGCCATGGAAAGTAGAACTCTTCATTGACGATGTTTTAATCTTTTTCCAGAGGAAAATGATTTATAGCTGCTAATCCGTGCACAAAAGGTGTATGCCAAACTCTTTCTTCGAAAATTCTTTTTGCTTGATCTGTATCTATTTCACTGAGCAAAAAAAAAGCAAAAGATGGAAAAAAGTTGAATGGAAAAAAACAGGGTGACTGATACGGAGAAGTAAGATGTCACTTCTTATTCTGAGGATTGTATTGGTCAATTGCTGGTGATATATGCATCCAATCAACAACATCGTAACTTATCAACACAAATATATGAGGGGAAGACGTTTTAGTTACGGTACTTCTTTAATGTTTACTATATTTGTACTAATACACTCCAACTTAAATTTAAAAAATTCGGATTCAAATAACACCCTGCATTTAACTATTTTAGGTTTTCAAGAAACAGATAAAGATCCCCTATTTGTCTTTTCTTTGTCTTTAATAAAATCTTGGATCCAACGAACTTACCTCACACACACCCTCAAATCTAACGAATCAGAGGTGTAGGCACAGACACAAAGTTACCTCCTAATGGGATGGAAAATTTAAAAAACTGCCAGTTACAAAGGAGTATGACTGATCAAAGAGACGAAGTCACCATATTTGCAGGGAATGTTCTAGGTAGACAAGTGGGAATTAAGATTGGCTCAACACCATCTAGATGCATGTAATATAGAGGGAGGCACTGGATATCCAGCACTGGCAGTGAGATACCCATGGCTGCTAGGTTCTACCAATGATATTAAAAGGCAAGATAACCAAAGTTTATTGCTCTTTGTAGCGTTAGGTTCATTTACGCAGTTACAGCCCTTAGAACAATTATGGTCGTTCCACTGTGCTATTTAGACAAAAAAAAAAAAAAAAAAAAAAAATTAGCAAAACAAATTATCTAGCATAAGGAAAAAGTCAAATACGTTTTTGATCACTTTATAAATGTGTAATTTACTTTTATTTTCATTTAATTCACATTGGAAAAAAAATTCTTTATAAAAATAAATGTGTTAAAAATGTCAATTACAATGTATTAAAAAGCAAACCTACTGTTAAATGCATTTGAAAATTAATAACTAATATCAACAATAGAATTTAAAAAATCATTATAAATAAAACTATTATTACTGTTAATTTTTTTACTATTATCTGTTATTTTTAATATTTAATTTCGATTACGGTACTTTATTTGTTATTCACCATGGCATTAGTGTTATATAATTATTATTATTAATATCAATACCATTACATAAAATGCATTTAAAATAGGTGTTGAGCTAGCAGCAAGCTAAACCTTAGACGTCTATAGTATAGCTAAAGTCAGAATCTAACACTAGAGCTAAAATCACTCCATTAGACTAGACTTCAGGACTAGACCTAGATCTAGATTAGATCATTCGAGACTAGACTAGAGTCTAGCCTATTACTAGTAGCCTGCTACCACTATACGTCTAGACTTATAAATACAAAGGAATAATCCTATCTTCACTATTTTCTTTTTCAAATTAAATAATTTGTACTCTGTACTTACCTTGCTTCATCTTTAGTTGGAAATGAGTGATAGCTAAGCTTCTTATCAATGCACTCTTGTTTGTATCGCGCAATCATGCAATACATTGCTCCACAAAATGATGATCAAGATTGTTTCTTATTTCTTCCTGTCATCTTAGGTTTAAAAAGTTTTTAAAAGAACTATTCTAATAATTATGAAAGATTGAAACTACATGTATAAACTACACCAAACTCCAATTTAATCAATTCTATTACTAAATTATCGTCACTGTTTTCATGTTGAACACGAGAGATCTAAAGGACGTTACTCTCAACATATGCTTACCTTAATTCTGAAGTAAAATATCTTTCCTTCAACTATACTTTGGTTCTATTAACTTTGCATGAACTATTTAAAATAAATGAGCAAGTTCGTTGAGTCCGAGGTGTACTGTACACCTTATCTGTTCTTTATTTTCTCAAACTTTTTTATCTTAAACTAAAAAGAATAACTTTGTATTCATTATTACCCAACAAAATGTTAAATAAAACAGCAGGATATAACAAAGTCTTGTTGTAGCGATGGATCAAATATCAGGACATTGAAAGCTTCCTGTTAATTAAACAACAGTGTCTGTTCCTCCATATCTTCAGGTTACACATGAGTACATCAATGCTCAAAGTCCTATCACAAGATTAAAATGTCTGCACCAACCAGAATCTAACACTGATCTGCTTCTCTGTGCGGGACATTTTAATGCTCTTCAGCTGTACAAAGATGGACTGGTAAATTTCGTTGTTTTTTTTTTCCTGATGTGTTTGATGTTTAGTAATTAATTCCTCTTTTTAAACAATAAACTCTCAATTTGGAGAATTAAATACATGTATTTTCTCCTTGACCATGCGTAGGAAATTTGATAATAAACATAAAAACATAGCATTGAACTTAAAAGCTTTAAGGATTTTAAACAAAGAAATGGCTTTCTAAATCTTGACAATAGTCATTTTGAAAGTGTAACAAATGTCAAAAGAAATCAAGGAAGAAAAGACAGTAAACTTAATATCATGAAGAATTAGTGATGTTAAAACTAAAAGCGACAATTTGTTTAGCTTATGTGTTTGCATTTTGTTGAATGGATGTCCTCATCATCATAATTCAAGGGACCTGATAAAATACCTACTTGTAAAATTTTAAGACAAGGGAGAGGCTTAAAAGAGATAATGTTTAAATAATTAATTGCTTTCTCATTATTGCTTATTTGCAAAACTGTTTGTCCCACAAGTTTTAGGAGAGGGATGCTCCTGAACCTATTTTCTTTACTTATACATGTATGTACTTTTTATTTCCATTTCTTTTTTGAGAAAGTTGGATATGTTGTTTTTTTCCATTATATGCTTTTAATCCTCAATAAGAAAGAAATAAGACACATGTTGCTTAGGGTATAAGATAAAAATATAATACATTACATAATCTGCTCATTCATGTGTGAGAGATCCTAAGGTATAGCTGTGGTGTGTTTTAACCCATGCGGCGCATTAAAGACTGCCCGGCGGCCAGATGGCCAGTCTGGGTCTAGCACGGGTGCTGGGTGTGAAAAAAATGGGCTTTGGCAGTACTGTTCACCTGGTTAACTGAAGCTCTGAGTCTGAGTCTTGCGCTGTTATCACCAATATTTTTTTAATTATTTCTAGTTTTAAGTTCATAAAACTATTAATATTATATTTCTATTGTGCTGACAAGTTGGTTGACTTCACTATCTTCTTTGTTTCTGCTTTTTAATAATTGTTTATTACTAATCGTGTGGGAAAAATAAAGGAGAAGCCAGCAATTACTCTATCTCCTGCAGGTGATCACAATTAAACAAGTTTGTTTAATTTAAATAGCTGTGGGTGTGGTATGTTTCAGTTCGAATCCTTTTTTACATTGAACAGCATTCCTCCTGTGTGTCTCTTGACTGAAAGGGTTATGAGTATAGAACTCTTGTAGCCCCAATTGAAAGTTATACAATACAGAATTGGAAATATCATCAGAGGATCGAACCTTTGACCTCCTAGAGCACTAATGCTTGATATATCTGGCACATTATAGTGCTAAAAATGCAATCTTCAAATTAATGTTATGTCCAATAGGATTTCTACAGAAATGGGCGGAAAAGGTGGTGGGTTGAAAAAGAGCGGCAACACTATGACAGACAGAGCTTTTATGGTGCGGTAATGATTCTTGCTCCTTTCCCAGCCCTTTCCTTTCTTAGAGATCCAGGCTATGTATCAGTGATATTACCGTCATAATGTGACTGGGAGGCTGAGAATCCTCCAAACAATTCATTGATTTCATTGGTTGACATTTTAAGAGCCTGTTCACACATTCACAAGATTCTCGCGTGATTAGAAAGGATGAATCAAAGCCCACTACCAGTAGCAGTTACTGGGCACCCTGCAGTGCCATGCTGGGAGGTGCTAAGTCAGTGAAGCAGCCGCAAGTGTAACCATTAGTTCTTTCACACTCACAGCGAGGCAGTCAACTGGCACGCCACACTTAACCCTATTTACCCTGATGCGACTGGATGCGACCAAAAAAAATATTTACTAAAACACTGATGCGATCAGATGCGACTAAGATGAGACAAAGACTCTACCTTACTGTAGACAGCATAATAGATCTTTACTACTAGAACTGTATATAAAGTGATTGTTAATCCTTTCTAGAGAAGAAGAGTTTCAAAATAACACCAAAAGTAAGAGGATAGAACTGAAACTTCTGTGATTTTTTGAACTTTCACTTAGATTGACGTCAACAATCAGTGAAAATGGCTTTCAACTTCATGCAATCATTGATTGATAACCCTAATCTGGAAAGTTTAGACACTAATGATGACAATTCTGACGAAAGTGACATACATCTAGACCTCAAACCAAGACTTTGAAGAGCTTATAGAAAGCAATAGTTTAGATCTAGAGTCAGGAAACAGTCCATCGGGCTCAAGTGGGTTTCACACCAACACCTGTAGAAGTAAATGAGTTCAGAGAATACACTGATGTGAAGTGTGATCTGCCTCCTAATACACAGCCTAAAGACTATTTTGATCTTTATTTCCCTTTATCACTGTTAGATCTAATAACAGATCAAACAAACAAATAATATGCTGAGCAGCAGATAAATCTAAAACCTGATAATAAGTGGAAGCTCGTTCGGCGCCAAACCAGGGAGCAGGTGTACTTCAGGGTCGACCTCTGTCACAGCCTATTCCAAGGGACAGGGAAGGAAAAGTCTACCGCTGTTCAGGTGCCAAGTGTGGCATCCTGTGCAAGTGATCCTGACTCACACAAACGGACTAAATTACCTGGGTGCCACCCGCGTGTGCTATCAGTGCTCACAGGACAAGCGAAAAACAGGCTCCGGTCGTACCCCTGAGACTAGTTTTGGGTGCACCACATGCAACGCCCGCCTCTACAAAGGCCATTTCTTTGACAAATTACACAATTTTTTAGCAAAAATAACTATTCTAGTTATAAGAACTAAAAAGAAACAAAAATGGTGAGAAAGTTTAGCAAAAACACTTTTTTTTTTCATTTCAAAATTTTTTTTTTATTGAAAGGCAAAAAAAAATATTAATACATGTGTTAACTAAAAATAATCTTTTATTTTTCTTTTATTTTTTAAAGTTTATTTCACTCCAGTCTTGTTGGTAGTTGATTTTGTGTGAATTTTTAAAGTGTGTGTATTTTTGTAAAAAATTATATAAAAAATGAGTTATCTCCCTGCCCTTGGTATTTCAGAGTAAACTTAGCAGGAATTCTTTAGGGTGAATAGGGTTAATTAGTTTAGAAAGCAAAGTACTGGAAATCTCTCTATTGTTCCTTTCCACTTCTGAGTTCATCTTTTTTTTTCTGAATAAAACTAGATGATTTTCTAAAGCCTTGCTTCACAACCAAGCCTTACTTTTGACATTACATGATGCAGCCCACTGCATGTCTTACTTGAATTTTAAAGGATTGATCATAGAAACAAAATGTCTTGACTCAATTTCAGGTCCTCATGGAGTTTGAAACCAGTGCTTGGGTCATCAGTATAGACTTGGCAGATGTTGATGAAGATGGCACAGATGAAGTTCTCATTAGCTGCATGGATAATAATGTAGTTGTCCTTAAACTGACATGTAATGAAACAGCATCATAAAACTGATATTGTCCTGTGTCTAAAGAGTCCTTTTGTTTTGGGTGTTTGTTTTTTACTTGATTTGATTGTTTTCACATGTACTCTTAATATTTTTTATTGACATATATTCTAAAATTTAAAAATGAATTAACATCAGTGAAAATTCAAATGGCTGATTTTTAAAAAGTCAGCAACCCTGAAAGTATATCATGTAATAAAGTGGTGAGGATCATCTTATATCATATGTAATTAAGTAAAGTGGTATTCGTATTCTGAGTATTCAATAAGTAGCTTTACAATTATATAGTATTTATCAAATTCTAATGGAGCTTAGCATTCTATGCGGCCAGATAAGTTTTAAAATTCCAGTCATGATAATAGTCTAACAGGTGTTTTTTTTCTTAAAATACATTCTCAGTCAACCATTAAACCTTTCCCTCAGGCTCAATTTTTGTTGTAATTGCTAACTTACATTTCATATTTATAAATACCATTTATTATTATTATACAGGAACACTTATACCCATTAGACAAACAGTGTGATTTACATACATTTTCATGGAAATGCCTAAAATAAGTTTGAAATTAAGTCAAAGTACTTGACTATACTTTTTGGTATTCCACATCACCAGAAAGGAAGGAAAGTATTATATAATTTTTTCATTGGTATCATAGTTTTGATAAAATGGTAAAAAAAAAAAATAATAACAGGCAATATAATACTGTAAATAAATTCATGCCATTTTCACTAAAAACAGGGACTTAAGTATTGTTAATTTTGTTTGCCGTAAACAAACAAAATTAGACTTATGATAGCATTTAGTGTCCTCGCAGAAATTTGGTATTTATTAAAAAAAATGTCACAGCTAGATTTTAGGATTTCTTTTGTGTGAATTGGGTTCTTTATTGATTTCCACCGTAGAGCGATCATTTTGATCCCAAGTGATGAAAAAGAGTTGTAAATTTTTTTTTTTTTAAGATAATCAAAATGGTGTAGTGATGAGGAAAGCAATTTTGAGAAAAAGGAATTTGTCAACTTCAAGAAAACAATGATTTCGGGCCAACAGAATCAATTCTTGACAGAAGCATTGAATTTGTTGTAGCAATGCTGACAACTGCTCATTCTTATTCATCTATAACAGTGGTAAAAATAATATATTCAACGAAACATAATAAATTTCCAAACACTCTCAAAATCATACAAATTTACAAACAACTACTGCCACACTTACACACAGACATTAGCAGATCCATCACTTGATTGGAATAGTTTGTATTTAGTCCATAGTGAATATCCTGGAGGCAATGTCATTTACAACCCAGTCCATCCCATTGAGCAGATTCTCCCCTGTCACAGCGCTGCAGTCCTGGATCAACCAGTGGTGTGTTTTGATGGAATCAAGATCTAAGGCCTGATTTAACATGCACAAAATAAAGAAGAAAAGCATGTTTGATTTCATAGAACAACCTTCATGAGCAGAATATGTATACTTCTTAATTTTTCTCTCACACGTAGAACAGTAGATGAGAAAGAAAAAAAAGTAGTGATTTGTAAATCAATGAGATATGAAGAATAACCCTATTATTAAGAATATAATTTTAAATTCCCTTTTAAGTGCACCATCGACGACTTACCATGTATAATGCCCCCACTTACAGGTTACCTGTCTTGATAAAATACAATTTTTAAAAAACAAACAAAAAGATGCAGTGTCAAGCACATTGTGCTTTTACATGTATCAATCCATAGTCTGATAATGCTTTACATTAGTGCTTGCATTCATAAAAAATAAAATTAAAAAAAACACACAAAAAAGTTTTTTTTTAGTGAGTTAGCTAAAGGCAAAGCTTCTATGGCGCACAAAAATCTCATTCAAAAGATATGAGATATTAATTATTATGTATAAAATAATTACCATAGGGCAAAGTCACATGAAAAGTGGTTTACTACGAATTTATATCCATAGCAAGTTCTTAGAAAAGAATAAACTTTTATTAAAAATTATTAGATCCACTTTGAAATTTATTGAATTTTATTCAATTACCTCACGTATTTCAGGTGCAGTCAATGAACCAGGAAGATCTTGTTTATTTGCAAAGACTAGAAGTGTGGCCCCTGCAAGTCTCTGAAAAAAAAGTGTTACTCATTAGAAAAAACAAGTACAGTATCAAACTTTCAACTTCATTCAAAGCAGAACAAGATAGGGTTGATCTGTCCCTACAGTATTTTGCCATTTAAAAGTCAAAAATTTGCCACATAAATTTCTGTCTTCCTTCAAAATCCATTTTGATAAAATTTTTATTCACAAGTTATGGCTAGTCAAAGCTATGCTGTCCATTGGTCATTTCTGAAATTCTTCAATTTCAGCCAATGACACTACCAAAGAGGGATTAATTGTTACTAGTCCTATCTAACCATCGGATGATTAAGAAAGTGAAGAATCTTAAAAAGACTCTTAGAGCTGAGACTGAGACAGTGAGAGAGAGAAGGAAAAAAAACAATCCGCGAGGGGGAAAGAGGGAGAGAGAGAGAAAAAAACGAAGATATAAAGAGATAAAAGAAGAACAGGTTGAGCAAAAAAGGGGAATGGGGAGACTCGAAGAAAGGGAGGACAAGACAATCACAGAGAGAGAGAGAGCAGAAAAAAAAGGAAGTTGAAAAGACCTTATGGTCTTATAAATATGGAGTTACTGGAGTAAACAAATAGCTATTTAGCTAAGTACCTGAATGGATGCTTGGGCTTTTATTTTAAATTACTATTTAATATTTTGTTGAATGGGCTGATGGCTTAAATGACACAATATTCATGTAGCTTATATTATAGTACTACAACATACATATATTTCTGATGGAACATTTTAGTTGGCTAAACTACCCCTACAAATCTCCAATATTTAGCATATTTCTGTGGCTATGTATTCATATGTGTTTACCATGACAAAAAGAATGTTTACTGAAGTTTCTCACCTTAGGATAGGAACTGCTTTTCACATTATTTTCTTCAATTTAAGCCTATCTGATATTGCAAAGTAAATTAAAATTTAAATTTCTTTTATCAGAGTAAAGAAACCTTCATATTATACAGAAAATTATCACATTCAAAAACTCTTACCTCCTCTACCAGTAATGCATGTAGCTCCTTCTTACAGTCACTGAGTCTCATCCTATCTGCACTGTCTACTACCCATATGAGAGCATCTGTACTTTCAAAATAGTTTCTCCAATATGAACGAAGAGACTTTTGGCCACCAACATCCCAGATGTTCAGCTTAAAACTAAAATTTTGAAAAGAAAATGTGATTCCAAAGAAAAAAAAAGTAACATCAAGCAATGAAATGAATTGAACAATTTACCAATCATGCAATGGTGATTTTTTTTTTTTTTTTTGGGGGGGGGGGGGAGACAAAGAGTAATTTTTTTTATTACAATGTATTCCTTTAAATGTTTTGAAACCTGTAATCCTCCTAAAATTCAATTCATTGATTAATGGTTAAAATATAAAAGAACATTAATAAAGAAAACACTTTACAGGTAGTTTGTTGTTTTATTTTAGGAATAAAATTATAGCATACCCCCTGTGCTCCAGAGTTTTAATGTTGAACCCCAAGGTGGGTGAAATGGTGTCAATATCCTCTCCATTGAATTTTTTCAAAATGGTTGTTTTCCCTGCATTATCAAGTCCTCTTGGTACTGTTAAGGTTATGATAACAAAGCCAATGCTGTCTCCAGCATAAAAATTTGCCCTTGATACACACATGTGCTGGTAGGCACATTTAAATAGAAATTTTAACAGCACAACTTTCCAATCATGGAAAAAAATAAAACTACAAGCTACAACAAGACTGCTTACAAATGTTGCAGATAAAATTGAGAAAGTTCAAGAAAGTGAAGAAGGCATAGAGTGGAAGAGAAAGATCTTGCTGTTACTTAGATATAATCAAGTAGAGTTCTAGTATACATAAATGTGTCCTTTTTTTTTAATCCATCTATACTAAAACAGAATACTTGTAATTGTATTAAACTTGGAATGAGGTAAAGCATAACTACAGTGTTAGTTTTCGTTCCAGAAGAAAAAACTGGCTATAGGCAACAAGCTCGGTACATGTATTAGTAATGCCAGGACAAAATTATTTTAAAAATCTTTTTTTTTTACCTTTCGTCAGAAAAAAAATTAAACTGGTCCATGACCCGCATAGACTGTCTTTGGTCAACTAGTTTTGATAATGGTTGGTTGTTGTTTTTCTGGGGGGTTTTTTGTTATTAAGATAGGACGACAAAGTACAGTCAGCCCTGCCCTGCCGACCACCTGTCCATGGTGACCATCTACAGTGGCGACCACTTTTCCTTGACTCCCTTGCTTTTTTCCTTAATTTTGTTACTGCCCAACACAACTGTGGGCAGCCCGTGATCCGACCAAAACATGTCTGACACCTCCATCTTTCTGTTATCAAAAAAGAATTTTGAAGAATTAAGGGTATAAAGAGGGGGCGGAGGGGAGGGAGATATGGGCACTGGTACTGTAGTCAGTGACAGTGTCTCTTGCATGAAGCTTAAGTTGCTATTGATAAAAGTAAGTAAGAGAAGGGTAAGGATCGAAGGAATGGTCTGGCTATCAGGTTTATCGAGTTAATCTCATATTTCTGTGGGTCAGACCGCAAAGCGACTGTGGATAAAGAGAATGTAAGCTAAAACAAGATTGAGAGATGACAAAAAATCTGACAGAAATATTATTTGAATGAAAATGATTAGAAAAATAAAGATAGACAGAAAGAAAAAGAAATGATAGGAGTGAGAGAGAGAGAGAGAGAGAATGAGAGAATAAGAAAGATTCCCTGAAGAGAAACATGCGGGCTGCGGTAGGACTTTGACACAAGTAAAGAAAGAAAAGAAAAGCAACAGAACAGTGGCATGATGGCCATAGTAGAGAGCAGGCATCAAGAAGTAGATCTAAATCTAGAATCGGATTTGGCTCTAAACTGCTCTAATTAAATAGGCTATGGAATACATAGAGTTTAGTTATTACAATAATATTAAATATTAAGTTAAGAAACAGCAGGATCTAATTTTTGTTGTTGTTGGGGGATTTTTTGTCAATGAAAATAGGCACAGGCTGGCTTTTGAACCATTTAAGAAAAAACTGAAATGCTTTGGGCATCTGAAAAAACATGACAGTTTGGAATAACATATCTTAGAAGGTCAGATCTACAATAAGTTTCGATGGATGACATCAGCGACTGGCTACAAAAGAGACTCAGCGAGGCCGGAACGATTGCTCAAGACAGAGAGCTCTTCAGGCAGATTGTACAGGAGGTTACGTCAGCCAACATGATGATGATGATAACATGCTGGCTTTGGATACTACTGATGACTTTTATAAAAAAAAATATATAACCAGTGCAATCAGGAACTCACAAACGAGGAAATTTTTAGTAACCCTGGTACATGTATTCACCTACAACTAGAAGGTTGTACAAAAATGTTGCAAGCAGAGTCAAACCTGCCAATGACGACCACCAAAGATCATAGACAAAGGCGGTCGCCATGGACAGGTAGTCCTTGAGTAATAAGGGCCATCTGAGTACTTGCAACATTTTTCTACTGTCACGTAGAGTTACAACAAACTTCCCCTTTTGAGTTCCGAAATGTACTGATTCAAATGGTCAGCACTAGTATCCAAAGCCAGCGTGTGTCTATTTCAATGGATGAAAATGAAAAGTATTAGATCAGTGCTGTTTCTTTAGTATTTAACTGTAATCACTAAACTTTCATTGTCCCATAGCCTTCCATACGCCTATTCAATTAGAGTATGGCCTAATCCGTAGATCTAGATCACCATCTATAACGCCCTCTACTACGTGTACTAGTACTACAAACTGTCACACTTCTGCATTTTTGTTGGGTTTTTTTCCTTTATATGTATCGAAGTACTACTGCAGTGGGCATTTTCTTTTTAAAACATATTTTTTCACGTGAATCTCTCTCTCATCTGCCACAATTTTTTCTTTCTGTCTTTCTTTCATTTCCTAGTCATTTTCGTTCTTACTCATCTTTTCCCACTTTTTCATTTTTTCTTCTCTCAACCCATTTAAGCTTACAGTTGCACTCTATAAAAAAAAAAAGTTTCACTTATGAACACCCCTATCCTATGGCGCATGCAACTCGGAACTTTAACATGACACAAGAGACACACTGTCAGCGTTCACAGTACCTGTATTCATTTCTCCCTCCCCATCCACCTCTCCTTCTTTTACTTATAGTTATACCCTTATTTTGGTGAAATTTCTTCTTTGATAGATGTGGTCGCGTTAGACAGGTTTTGTCCATTTTAGTCGGACAATACACTGCCCGCGGTCGCGATGGGCAGTAACAAAATAGAGGAAAAATGCAAGGGAGTCAATGAAAAGTGGTCGCTATGGCAGGTTCGACTGTATTCAGTTGACCTTTATTGCCCAAGGCGACCACTTTTGTCTATGATCTTTGGTTATTTTATGACTAATACTCGTTGGTTTTCTCAACTTCCATGTCAACCATTGGGATTTATAGTGGACAGGTTCCAAGATTAATGTCTGACAATCTTACATGCTGTCAGGGATATCAGGGCTCCTGTTCCAGCCAGTCACATAGGCTACTAACCTTGTTCCAACCAGTAGGGCACAAAATATGACAAATGAATTTGCCTGATCTAATAAAAAAATAATATAAAACTTTTAAAAAAAAAGGATACAGCATCAAAATTCTGACCTCCTTTTCTTTTTGCTTCATTTTTTTCAAAATGGTCAAAAGACCCATTTTTCTTGTCCCTTGTCTACCAAAATATAATTTAATTTAAATTTACTCCAACAGTAATGCTTGCAGTCGCTTTAACTTTGGTTTAAGCTGTTGATCCTAAAAAATTTGAGTTCCACAAATAATGTATGTCCTGTATTCACGGTACTCAGGTTACTACAGTGGACCTCGCATATAACAACATCGGACTCAACAAAACTTTGGCCGTAACGAAGATTTTCTTAGATAGTTTTTCCCCTATAAAGTCTAGCAAAGAAATTTGACAAGAACCTCAGACGTAACGAAGTACTGGTGTCGAGTAATGATTTTCAGGTGCTGTTCAGTTGGTTTAACGTCCAACATCAGCACTATATAGGCTATATTGTGGACGGGCTCCAAGACTGACAATTTTATGTGATGTCACACTTGAGGCAGGGCGAGGATGCCTTGATTCCTGTCTCAGCCAGTCACATTGAACTGACACCGACCCAACCAGCTGCGAAATTGCCAGGGCTCAGATTTTCAGAAATTTTAACGAATACCAAGATATGATTATGAAAAACTCTGGCATAGGGAAGTACATGTGCACAAGTTGAGTTGAGGAAAGAGATCGCAAAACAGCATTCTCGTCATGCAAATATTGACAGCCTTCTCTTTAAATAAGGTACGAACGTGTATGTGTGCAAATTGAGTGATCAGCCGATCAAGGCACCCTGCTGCCACTCCCGTCAGAAGATTTATAAACTTGCACAAAGAGACATAGCAGGTGTCTAAGGGAGAGAGATAAGAGGTGTAAAGTCATTGTGTTTGGACTCCGTCGCCAATGCTGTATGGCGTGTGATGACAGGCCACTCACTCAGCTCTCATTTATAAGCCGCCCGACACAGGCATGTGTTTGGAACTGACAGGACAAACACAAAATGGCATGAAGAGAAGGTGCCGACTGAGAGAGAGAGAGAGAGAGAGAGAGAGAGAGAGAGAGAGACAGACAGACAGACAAAGGATGGCAGTAGGGGGTGGCAAATACAAAAGAGATAGGAAGCAGTTCAAAGGAAGCCGAAAGCAAGAGATAGAGAGAGAGAGAGAGAGAGAGAGAGAGAGAGAGAGAGAAATTACATGTGATAAATATGTAGACTGCCAGACAGGGTTAGTTCAAGTGCTACATCACATATCTTGGATCCTGAGAGTAATAGAAATCATAACGAAAAGCTTTGATATGGTGTGCGTGTCACTATTGCGAAGAGAATGGATTGTCATGTTTATAAGGCAAGGCAATTGATTTCTCCCAAAAACCTCTCGCTCGCTTTCTTTGTCTCTCTCTTTCTTCTCTCCTCTCTCTCACCATGATAACTATGGTGCCCTCTGGACGGTGTTAAATCTAAACCTAGTTTTACATGTACATCACTAATAATCAGTCTCGATTCCAGACAACGCACTTTGTTCAGATGTGCTGCGACAGTTGTCATGGAGTGCCTGCAGCGGTCTAGAACAGTAGAAGAGAGGGAAGGCAATCAAGAGGGGAATATTTTCTCTCATATAATCTAGATTTGAGCAAACACTTTGTTAGTGATACTGGCCACATCAAAACTCCAGAGAGAGAGAGAGAGAGAGAGAGAGAGAGAGAGATGGAGAGAGAGAAAACGAGGGAGAGAGGGTGAGAGAGAGAGAGAGAGAAACAAAGGGAAATAACAGATTCATTATCGGCTCTTGGTACATTTATTTAGGTGAAGGTTAGAATTGCGCCGTTACTTTGGTTCATCTTCAGTTCATAGTGCTCATGATTGAAGAGCGTGAGTTATACTATTTATAAGATTCTTCTGGAAAAAAACTGATGTGCAAAGTACCAACGATCAAAGTTATTTTAAAGTCTACGTCCAGTCATGCAAGCACGTGAAGCACTGATCAGCTTCTTTTGAAAATGTTTACTCTGTCCTAGATATTAATTTTATTATATTCAAGATTAACACCAATTTTTATTCATTGAACAAGGACAAATTTGAAACCAAATTGAATCTAATGGAAGTAAAATCACATGGGGTATGACTAAGCTATTTTAAAACTTTCAATGATTGAGAAAGACAGCAAAAAAACTTAAAACTTCTAAAGGTAAATTAAAGTGCTAGAGAGTCAAGGCCTGGCCTGTAACGAAACCTTGCACGTAACAAAGTTTAGCTGCTGGTACACTGACTTCTCTATATCCGAGGTCCACTGTAATAGATCTAAGTTTGAAATCTACTGTAAAAAAATGGAAGTCTTTTGAAACAACCAGAGGGGTCTGTGCTGAATAGAATAGATAAGATTATGTACGCTTGTTCAATATACGACTTGTAGTTGTAGGCCTACATAGAAATCTACATTAGATCTAGATCTAGATATACACCTAGTGATCTACAGAATTTTTTTTCATATTGAAAATTATAACATAAATACTCTACATTACATGTAGATCTAGATCTAGATCTAGGCTTAAATCTAGAATCTCGATATTCTACGCTACGTCTATAAATATCCATAATTCTAGATCTTAACATTTGGACTTGACAATATGGAATGAAGATTGATTTAAATTCAGATATAAATAGATTCTAGAGGTCTGACTACGGATGTGTGTACAAATTAGTGCACCAAGGGTGAATTTATTGAACTTAAAAAAATGTAATGATTTTTAAATAATTCAACATGAAATGTGTCGGTTGTTTTGCCCAGAGACAATACATTTTTCAGAGTTATCTATCTTCCCATAACTTAGTTAAACGCGCAGATTTTTATTAATAGCACTAGATTGCTTAGTGATATCACAGCACGGCGAAACTTGAATGTCACTGGGGAGAGGAAAAGTGGGGACTGGAAGCCCTGCACACATAATTCTATTAATAGAAATAAAAAATATGTGACCGCGCATTACCCCTTTGATGCGCTAGGGTAGGCCTAGCAGGTCTATGCCTATAATGTTACAAAACAACTTTACATGATGAGCACATCTATCTACCTATATAATTAACCAGATGATGATGATGATGATGATGATGTCTGTCCACCCACAGACACCGCGACCTCGCGCGCTGATATGCCGCGAAGAGGGGTCGCCATTTTCCTGAGCGATTTAGTGCTATTAATAGACATCTATGCACTCCACAATCATTAACATCATTCTGTGGTTTATAAAATTAATCTCTTCGTTAAATTTTAGGATTCATCTCAGTGCAAATCAATTCGAAGGTTGTTCTGAATTACATAGTTATAACTATTTATAAGAGGCTCTTCCTTTTATGGTGGATTTTGCACTCCTTGAGTTTTGTGGTCCCTAAAAAAATTGTATCATTATCAAGGCCGAAGATAAAAAGCTAAAGAAAGCTTGCACCATATCGTTCAACTTCCAGGTCAAACCACTCAGGGTTCATGTTGAGATTTTGTGGATAATGCAGTCATGTACCGTCTACTGTGACTGCGAGTACTTTTTGAGATGATTTGGGATCTAGATTAAATCTAAATCTAGATCTATAATAAACCGTTTCAGATTCTATTTGCGTTCACGTAAGAATATGAATAGTCAATGAACAATCTAGATCTAGAACAGAAGATTACTCATTGAGACTTAGATCTAGACTCTAGATCTAGGCTCATTGATTAGGCTATTTTTTTTTAAGATATCTAGACTAGAGCTAGTCTAGATCTACGCTAATCTAGATCTAGTCTAGATTTCTAGAACCAGTAATCTAGATCTAGATCTATACCTTTTAAAATTGTAGAATTGGAGTTAAAAATTGCTCCAATTCTAAGTTTTAAAATGTTTTTTTATGTTGTGTTTATTCTAATGTTGATGGTTTCTGTAACAAGAAAACAGTTGCGTTAAAACCTTAGTTGGACAACCATATAATATGAAAAGTCCTACTTGTCTCACGGAGTTTGTTCCATATAAGTCTATATATTTTAAAGTTGCAATTCAAAAAAGTGAAATTATATGACTGTTTTTGTAAGATAGAAGAGGATTTAATGCAGGAAGACGTTTTGTGATCTATGTGAAAAAGTACTCAGAGAACCAGGAAATATTACACAGGACAAGGCAAGATTGTTTGGTTAGAAATACAGTTAAAGGATGGAGACAGACTTTTCATCCGATGTGTATATATATGAGCCATTCCTAAAAATTGGTGTCTGAAACTCTGAATCCAAAAAAAAGTGCCCCCCAGCATGGCTCATATATATATATATATATATATATATATATATATATCACCTAACAACACAATGGATTTGAGAGTGACCAACACCTGGAACAGCCTATCAGAGAAAATTGTAAATGACCAACACATCATCATCATCATCGGTATTTTGATTAACATGCAGGTACTGGGGCAACATCCACATCAGTGGACCCCCTTCCAGGTAGCTGGCTTGCTGCACGCATGGCTGATCTCACACCAGATCTCCAGGTGTTTCTGTCATGAGGGTCAGTTGTTGAGAGTTTCCAGTCTTTCCGATCCCTCTCTGTCACCTGCTTCCATGTCATTCTGGGTCTCCCTTTTCCACGACTTCCTGTTACTTGCATGTCCAATGCTGTCTTGATAGCTCCGCTTGACCGTTCCACGTGGCCATACCACCGGAGTCTTCTCTCCTTCAGAATGAGGTTCAGGTCCTCAAGGCCAAGAAGCGTCAATAGCTCATTTGACCTAGTGGTGGCCACATCTTCTGGCTTCACATTGCAGATCTGTCTTATCATTGCCCTGTCGTTTCTCTGCAGGCGTTGAAGGTTTGGCTTGGTCAAGGGCCATGTCTCGCTAGCATGGAGCATTGCACTCCGCACACAAGTGCTGTACACATGACCCCGCGTCACAGAAGGGCTTAAAGAATCAAATTTTCAAATTGTGGAGGACCACATGTAAAAGTTTTGAAAGTAACCTTGTAAGAGCACATTAAGTAATATACTGTACGTATGTCTCCTAGGACTATTTGTTGTTTTTTGCCATGTCACTTGTCTTTACCCTCTGCTCTTGCTATGTTCACCACCTGATGCGCCCGTATTACCCATATCTCTTTTCCACCTTAACAGCACCAGCTTCCTCATTTTTTCCCTTTCTAAAAAAGAAGTCATGTCTTTTTTAATATGGAATTGCTTGTCCTTAAGCTTTTTCCCTAACTTTGATTGCTTTTGCTGTGTATTATGAAACTTCACCAGCTTGGCTCATTTGCAAAACCAGATGCCTTTGTCTTTTTAGGCCGATATATCTGTGTGATCTCTGACTCACATACTAAACCTTTACGTGTGGTTTCGTCTTTTTTTATCTTCTAACTTCTTAACCTCAGGGTCCATATATCTGCATTCCTGAACTCCAAAGAAGATATTAGATAACATTGTTCTTTCTACGTTCTGTGTCCTCAATTTCTCTAACGCTTTCTTTGGCTGATGCCATCACTACATTTCCCACTTTGCGAGTCAGCTCCTCCCGTGAGTGCTCAGCTTCCTTGAGCTTTGCTGCCACATGATCCTCAATATCCTTCACATTCCCCTCAAAAGCATCTTGTCTTATTGATAATCGATGAAGTCCATATCGTGTAACTTGGGAAGTTGGTCTTGAATTATTTGTATATATTCTGAAAGGATGGGAAGTGTCGCTATATCAAAAAAGAAAATTACAGTATTTAAACATTTTCATCTTGAAAGAAAAGATTAATTTCATTTAGTTGCACTTGAAAATCCATGTGACTTGCCTTCTCTGCAACAACTGTGCTTGGAGTTTTTGGTTTGTAGACACCAACCCCCACACCCATCCATATGCTTGGTTATAAACTCCAAGACTCTGGAAAGCTTAGATTTTAATTGAAAGTAAAAGATTTTGCAAGAAACAAATGCATCATAAATCTTTAATTTAAATTTCAAAAGTACCAACTAAAACCAGCCTAACTTAGAACTCCATTATTTAAGCTATAGATCTTAATAACACAGTATTAGATGGTGCAAAGGTAATAAAAGAGCTTCTTAATCAGCACACAAAAACTAGGCCCATTAATTAATAACACCTCATTAACTTAGCTTTTAAGTCAAATGACTAAACTAGATGTAATTTTCTAATTATAATTCAAGGCCTGTGTCAAAATGATATTAAGTCAATATTCACAATACATGCAGACTATATGAATTGTAAACTCTGAACTAGATCTAGGTCTAGTTTAAAATTAAAGAGACCTTAAATTGCATAAGTTGAATAAAGATCTGGGACAAAGAATGATTGATCTATCTAGAATCCAATTAGGGTGGATTTCTGGAAACCAGATCTAGATCTGAACTATTTCTTCTTCAAGCTGATTGATCTCACAGTTATACTGGATTCTCGATTTTATTTGACACTGTTGATGTGGATTAACACCTATTGTTTACTTGCTACGGAAACAGCAATCACAATGCCGGCTTGAGACGCCACTATTGAGAGTGAGTTTGAGTACTGGTCAAATGTGATGCCATTTCTGTCGCTATGGGGTATAGTGGAGGGGCCTATTGCTGTTGTTAATAGTATTCCAGCCTGCCGCTAACTAAACTGGAGTTACCTTTTATATCCTACGTTTTTAATCACAGTCGAAGGTTTAGAAAGCCTTAGAATGTTTTTTGTTTTTTTTATAAATATTATATGGCAAAATGGCTCAAGTGGCAGAGCGTCAGGTTCTCAATAGGTGCCTAGTTGATACGGACAACTGGGCAAATTTATTTGTCGTATTTTCCTCTACTGGTTGGTTCCGTCAGTGATAACGGTGTTGTGTAGTTCCAATTGCTTTCAGCATAGTAAAAAGCTTAATTTCCCTCATATCAATGCAAAATGTGAGACGCTCTTTAGCCAACCGTCTTGAAGTTCACGCAAAGACTGAATGTTGCTGAAGTGCTGTTCTGACACTGTGAAATGAAAATCAGATATAAAACAAAAACGCATTTATTAAATACTATTACTAGTCCAATGTGTAGTTCTTGATGTTACAGGTTAAGCTTGTATTTAAGTCAATACATGTACTGATAGCTGTTCAAACCTATTAAGCTTGGCCATCGACTAGGTTTGCAGTGACTAATTGGTCTAACAATCTGTATCTGCTTTTTCAAAAATGGGCAGCTATGAGATCCCTCTCTAGTCTGTTTTTTAGATTTCTATGATCTGATCACCTAGCAACTCCAAACCAAGGCTGTCTGAGGAATAGCCACTTCCATTAAACAATAAAATACCAAAAAGACAGGGAGTACAGCTGCAGGTATGCTATTCAATTTTAATAATTGAATACCACCCACCCACCCATTTGATGACCCCCAGGCTAGGGACCACAAAACTTAAGTAGTGCCTTTACTAGGCCCATTAGATCTAGAATCTTTATCTACAACCACAAAAATCAAAGGTTAACAGTACTTCAACCATTCTTTTGACAAAATGAGGAGAAGGACTTCAAAAATAGGATGGTGAGGTTTAAGTACTGTAATAATATAAAAATTTCTATATAACACAAAATGGTTGTAAGTTGACCTTGTTAATCAAAATTCTCAGCAATGGTTGAATCATTTGGAAAGAAGTTAGGAATTCTAGAAATTAACTTCCAAGTTGTCTGTAATGTGAATTGACTTTTCTTATCATTCTACTTATGTACGGATAGATGTAGGCAAGATTTTATGATTTTTTTATGACATTGCAAGCCAATAAAACTTGCTCTTTTATCATCATGGTTTCAAAACTAAAGCAAAGAGACTGTAAATTTATATCTAAATGTAGTAGTTTATATAGCTCAATAAAAACTCTTTGGTCATAAAATTTGTCTGAGCTTACAAAAAATCTTATCCTGCATTGTCCTGTAAATGCTGTTGTGACAATTTGTGAAGTGGGCTCTACTGGGTATAAGATTTGTGCAATGTCCTGATCATAAAAGTTTGATTAAAATGACAATGTCCCAATCATTCAATAAGTTGTTCTTTTTATCTTTTGCAATGCCTTTCTTATATTAATTTTTTTATAGTTTAAAAACCACACGACTAAGTCAGAGGTAGTGTGTTTGACAAGCAGAAATAAAATTAGAAAACTGTTTTCCAATGTTTTTTTTTATTTTTCTTGGAATTAATTTTTTAAGCAAAAACTGTACTGTGTCAATTGTTATTTTTTTTTTTTTTGGTTTGATTTTGAATTAATGAAGAGTTACATTTTTTTCTTCCATAGATCGACATGGCTCAAGATTCTAAATGGAGTGTTCATGATAATATATGGCACTTTACTGTCACAGACCCCCAGCTGCATAAAAATGGCTTCACTGTCTACAAAATAAACTGCAAGGTATTTTATCAATGTAGTTTTGTATTTGGTGTATTTTGAGCTGGCTCTACTATTGAGACTTCTAAGATATATATACTGTTAAATGTAAAGTAAACACATTTGGAAAAATGCAATGATCATGATTTTGTTCTTGATATGCAAGAAAAGTTGTTGAAACACATTTGGAAATGTTTAAACTTTATTATTTTTTTTTTCAATTTTTTGCCTTTTTCTCAGCTTTCAAGGTACACTCAACACAAAATTAGTAAAAACTTGAAAATGATTTTTTGAAGCGAGTTGTTTACTGCAGCAAGTCCTGCGTTGTAATATTTATCTTTGTACATACCATTTTCAGACATTCCCCATTAAGGCTCCTGAGACTTTGACTGAGGTAATTAACCATCTAAATTTTAAATTTTTTATTTGAAATGTCTTGCAGAATCATAATTATTTTATTGTTATTAACCTTTTCATATCACATAAATCAAGGCCTGTCTTGTATGGGCACTATTTTGTGTGATTTTTTAAAAGGTAAAAATAAAAGCTTTGATATTTATTTATTTTAAATGGAAGTTTCGCAGATCAGTACAAAGATCAAGGCCTGTCTTGTATGGGCACTATTTTGTGTGATTTTTTAAAAGGTAAAAATAAAAGCTTTGATATTTATTTATTTTAAATGGAAGTTTCGCAGATCAGTACAAAGAGGTGCATTTACATGGCAAGGAATCATGTTCACTTTAGTTTGTGAGCAGCAAGCTCTTTCATCCCTATCTGACAGCTCACCGTGGGCGGGCAAGCACTATCTCTAGTTAGAAACTTTATCTGCGCGGGAGGAACAGAATTAAAGTGTAAAATGATTCATTAAGTGACAAAATTTTGATTTCAAGGCAGTTGATTCAATCTTTTAAGGCATTAATTTGATTAAAAAGTAACAGTTAAATTATCGAAAAATGTCTCATTGTAGAATACAAAGGTTTGCTGAAAAAGTCTCTAGTTTTAGATTGCGTTGCACGCCTGGAGTTCACTAGATAAAGTGGTCATATACATGACAAGTCACTGGCACTCTCAGCATCTTCTCATTCTGGACCTAATGCATGCATAACTGGTCCGCGTATAGAATTTTATTCATCATAGGGGTATCCATAGATATCAACAAAATAATTATGTTAGCACAGTATAGCACATGCTTCTCCTCCTCCTCCTCCTTATCAATTCTACTTTTTCTTCCTATTTCTTATCCTTCTTTCTTCTTCTTCCATTCAATTTCAATAAAATAGTGTTGAGGTTTGAAAAGTTGCCCCTAAAAATGTGCACAAGTAATCGGTCAGCACCTGCATTGGGTGAATAGTCATTTAACCTCCGGATAACGCCTTGTGAGGCGGTATGTGTCTGCTTATTTTTTGCCCAAAACTAAAGTGAACGGAATCAGTGCATTTTCGCCACCGTGGGTACAAGAGCATTTATCAATCCACACAAGAAGTGTGCAGCATGATGGGAATGGCTAGACTCTGTAAAAAACTCTAAGTCTAGGACAGTGGTTATTGGAAACTTCTTATTTAAAGTACAGTATAATTCAGATTGATCTTTAAATGATGCTGGAGAAGAAAAAAAACGTCTCCTGCGTCTCTTGTAAATTTTATAGAATTTTTTCTTACACCATCAAGAGAGAGAAAGAGAGAGTTTGAAGAATTGCAATTTCCTACTTTGAATGAAGAATGCAGCTTACCTGTTGTAAGTCATGTATGAAGTAAAGAATGAAGAACATTTGTAATAATCATGACATGCTAAAGTTGAATTTATTTATTATATTATACATAACATTAAAAAAATCAAAAGTAAATACTTATTATTTCAGTTGATTTGTTGGAAGAGATATAATGACTTCAAAACACTTTACAAGTCATTATCATCTCTACACAAAGCCCTTCATAGGAGAGATGCCTTTCCTGAATTTGCAAAGCCAAAGCTTTTTGGTAAGTCCCTTAATAGCTACATTTTTATTTTATTTTAGCACTCTGTCGATAGTCATTATAAGGTCTGGCTGAAGCAGTGACAACGGTGGCTTAGGAGTCCAATCCTTGCATAGAGCGTCCACAGTCGTCACAAACAAACTTCTTTGTCTTCTTATTGCTGATGGTCAGTCCAAACTGTTCGTAGGCATGAGAGAAGGTGTCCATCAGTAGTTGCAGGTCTTCCTCAATGTATGAGCTCAAATTTTTTTTTCAAATATTTTCTACAGGTCGTTTTGATGATGATGTTATTGAAGAGAGGAGACAGAGTGCTGCAGCTCTCTTGAACTTTGTTTCTACTCAGCCACATCTTTACAAGTCTCTAGTCTTCAAGCAGTTCCTCGAGGTATCACTTTCAGTAATTTGATAGAATTGACTGGCCTGTTTACTATCTATTGTTGTTTTGGTTTTTTTTTCTAAATTTTGTTCACTTAATTTTAAATGCAAAAGATAAGTGTGACTGAGAATTGTTCTCTTTAATGTGAAATATTCTAAAAGAAAGGTTTTGAGGGGGAAAATAACAATTAAATTGAAGATGACCAATTTAATAGAAAATTTATGTTGTGTTCAAGTTATTATTTTATGACTGTCTTGTTTTGTACCTCGCAGGATGGTAAATCGCCCACAAACATCAATCCCAAAGGCCTGGATATTTTAGTAGCTGCAGGGAGCAGTCACTCTAGGTCAGATGGTTATCCTCCCCCTGACTTAGTGCCATACTCAGCAGAAAGCTGCTCCAGGACGTCTGAAAGTATAGAGAAGGTTGGAGAAGGTCTTATAACCCCTTGCCCAGATGGTGTGGATGAAGAAGATTGTTCCTCTCAAACATCACCTGCAACGCTGATGCCAACTTCCGCCAAAAATCAGAGGGATGTGGCTATTGACTCCACTAGCATTAGCCATAGTAAATCAAATGAGTGAGAATTGCTACCATTTCATAGTATTCCCCAAATCCCCAAATAAAGTTGGGAATGTGCCTCAAACAACTATCAATATCAATGGCCATATAATAGCAACAAGAGAGTACAAAATCTAGTTGTTTTTTTTATCAGAATATAGCAATGTCATCATATATTCCTGACCTTTTTAGGAAGTTGTATTTTCAAATAAGGAAAATTGCAAGCATAAGAAGCTGTTTAAATAGAGTGTGACTAAGACCCTTGTTCCATCTTTAATATAAACTTGATTTTTACTGGCATCTCTCTCCAAGGACACTATTAATCGCCTACAAATGATTCAAAATAGCACAGCAAGGCTTATTACGAGAATATAAAGATATGAGCACACAAGCCCTATTCTACACCTTCTATATTGGCTGCCTGTTAAAAAACGCATACTTTACAAGTTGTACATATTTTACTATAAATGCCCCAATCAGATGGCACCCACATATCTTTCTGACTATCTAAAGATGCATGTACCTACTAGGCAGCTTAGATCTTCAGCCAATAATACCATCCTTGTTGTACCAAATAGGAATTATAAATCAACAGGTCAGCAATCTTTTCCCCATCTCTGTCCAAAAAAACGTAAGGGAGGCACCTTCCATCTAAATTTTAAAATTGAACCTGTGAATGTTATAAAATTCCTTTTGACTTTTGAATTTTATACTGTACTGTGTGAACATTATATGGTTATATGTCTTTTGTAATTGTGATAATGGAAATAGCTAATGTTCTATTGGGAATCTTTTTACCGGGAGGGGGGATAGTAAATCAAGCTAGACATGTTTTTTATGAACATTTTCAAAACTTTTCGATAATTAGTTTTTATTCATTTAATGATTTCTTTTTCACTTGACCATAAAAGTTCTTATCAATTTTGCATTCTCTTTGGTTAAATTTTTTAAATTCTAAGCATGGCATTACTGTTATAAAATAACATTTGTCTCACTCCTTCATCCCAGTTTGACAGTTCTTGAGGGTACTTGGAACTATCCAGCTGTGGCCGACAATATTAGCCTCAATTCCTCCAATGGTAAAGACACCACTGATACAGATGATGAAGTCAATGATATTGGAGATTATGATGTTGAAGAGGACTCGGCAGTAGCAACTTCCTTGCCAGACACGGATCTGGCATTTTTTGACCCAATATCTCACGATGCCTTGGCTGTTCAACCACATGTGGAGTCAGGTGGTGGAATACCTCGCAGCAACAGTTGGCTTCTTAAGGGGCTAAATATGTGTGCTGAGATGGAAACTAATGAGTCTACGGCAGAAGGCGGAGGTGAGGCTAGAGAGAGGAATCTCTGATCTTTGGAAAAATTCTTAAGGCTGTTAAAGAGTTGTTATATGCTAACAGTAAAAAAAAAAAAGTCTTTGGTGAGAATAATTTCAGCAAAAAATTTTCATATTTTTTTTCTTTGCCTTGTTGCATTTCCATGTTTTTATTTTAGACCTGAATAATGCTTTGTTGGTTTGTTACGTTTTTTGTGTGTGTTTGTTGGTTGTTTTTATTTTGAAGATGAGAATTTCTGCAACTCAAGTCTCAAGTTAAATAGCAGACAGTAATTAAGCCCAGGAAAACAATTTTCTTTTTTTTTTTTTTTATTTCTATGGTTTAGACCAATACATTGCTTTACTTTTCCTTCCTTCTTTGTGGAGAAGATGAGAATTTCTGCAACTCAGGTGAACAGACAGTAATGAGTGTTGGTTCAACAGTAACTGATGGATCTGAACAGATTACATCTGCCTCAGACAAAACATCATCAGTTGAACTGTCCAGTGAGTTTGAATTTATCAGGACCATGTCCCAAAGTTCAGACGGTTCCAAAGTGGAATGCGGGAAAGGCGATGTTGATCTTTCATCAGAGTGGCAGACAAGATCTGGCAGTTTTGTAGGTCTTGCAGCTGCAGCAACTTTTGGGTATGGATTTATTATGGGTTTTTTGTTTCGTTTTTTTTTTTTTTTTTTGGGGGGGGGGGGGGGGGTTTGGTTTTTTTGGTTTTTTTTTTTTTTTTTTTTTTTTTTTTTTGGGGGGTGGGGGAGGAGTGTTGTTTTTTTTGAAGAAGTGATTGTAAAGAATGGATTTTTTAATACCCTTTGCTTAAATTCAATACAAATGTAATTTGTTTTTTTGTCCTAATCAGAAAGTCGGTGGAAAAGTCAGGAGTACCAGTATGTGCAGTCCATGCATTTTAAGAAGTTATTATGATTTTGGAAAAAAAATTATGAGTCTTCCAAATAGGCAGCAAGTTGTAAAAAAAAAAGAAATCTTGAATATTCAAAAGGATTATGGCAGAATATTTTTTGTATAGATACTCTCTGTTCCGATATTAAAATATTTTAAATCAATCTATTGTTCATTGGATTAGGGCTGTCCCAGTTCCCTTAATTGCCTCTCTGACATTACTTTTGATAAGTTTTTTTACCATAGAATCCTGCTAGTAAAGGTTTAAATGGTCCTTAAGACTATCCGTTTGTTATTTTTTGTTTCAAATCCTGTATCTATCCTTAAATTTTTTTTTCTAGCATTTCATTTGATTCTCTGTGACTCTAATATGAGTTAGTTGGCGGGGAGGGGGATATAAGACAATAATAAGAAGTTCGCATATAGCAGTCAAAATATAAGCTTTTTTTCTAAATAGATGATTAATATTTTTGTATGTATTTGCCCAAAACAGCTCCGGTCCTGTCATTGACGGAGGCGGTAAGGAACAGCGACTGCAAAGTGGTGACTGTGCTGTTGATTTTGGCAAACAGAAGCTTTCCAGGCCCTCCTCAAGATCACACAGTGCAATCTCAGAGAAATTGCAGGATTTAGGGAAGGCTGCATCTTCAGCAGAGAGCAGTAGTAGCAACAAGTCACCTAGTCGGAGTGCCAGCTCTAACTTGCTTAGGAGACTTGTTAGTGGTGTAACTTCTAACAAGGGAGCTTCTCAAGCAAGTGCAATCAGTCAAGGCAAACCTAGATCACCAACAGAGCATAGTGTGTCCTCCGTGGATCTGGGAGGTGAGTCTCTCTGAAATTTGAAGATAAAGGAAAGAATAAACCTATACTAATGAAATATTATAAATGTTAAATGTTTTACACGAGGAAAGGAAAACATTTTTACAATTTTATAATAATATGAATTTCCTAGTATTGCGATCATCTCCATTGATGTTAACGAATCGAATTGACTGTTTCTACAGGGAAAGAGGACTACATCTACCTAGCAGCAAGTCAGATTTGTATGGCTCAAAATAGTGAGGTGAATGGAGACTTTGAGGTTGCCTTTGCTTATTACAAGAGTGGTGTGGGAATTTTGCTTCAGGGAGTTCAAAGTAAGTGGTTGCTAAAATATTTTAGTTTGTATAATTATGAGTATTGCTGATAAGATTTTTAGTTCTTTGGTTTGTTTATTTTTGTTTTTTCTTTTGGTGTGTTTGTTTGTCTGTTTTGTTGGTGTGGGGGGGTCCAAATTGTTTTTGAGTTGGAAAAATGTTGTGTTCAAAATCTTAAAAGTGAGATAAGATGGTGTTCATCTTTTCTTACACAGGCACATATACACTGTATAAAAGATTTGACATAAAAGCTAGGTAAGCTTCAAAATTATGATCAATTTTCCTCCTATACCTTCAGGTGATACCAACAAAACCAGGAGAGACGCTGTGAGGAGGAAGACTGCACAGTATTTGATGAAGGCTGAAGATCTATTTAATCGCCACTTAGCAACAGAAACAGTAGATGAACGAAGATGGGGGGTGCGTTGAGTATATCTTTAATAATATTGTCTTATGAATTTTTAAATTCTTGTCGCCTCTGTAACAAAATTGGAAATCACCTAAACGATTACATTTGTTAAATGTTTGATATTTTTTTGCCTTGTTCAAGTATTTTTATACAAGACTATTTGCTGAAATTCATGATTTGAAGAAAAAATGTAATGCATTTGGTTTTATGAATTATGAAATAGATTGAAGAATTATACTTACTGATAAGATTTTTGTTGCATTGTCACTTTGTCCTTGTTTATGAAACGATCTTGATTGAACATATTTATCTCCCCAGGCTGAGAGCTTTTTGTCTCCATCTCTTGATCTGGATCCATCATTTGCTTTTATTCGGGGATCAACTCGGGAGCTGCGCAATTTTCAGGTTTTGGGCACCATAGACAGAGTGGTTCTTGTTAGAGATAAAGGAACCGATGAGACTTTTGTCATCAAGGTTTGTGTTAAACTGTCACATGGATGGAAAACAAAATGAAGTGCTAGAGAATTAGGGAATATTTTTACATTACAGAAATTAATACATCACTTATAACTTGATAACTATTTGAAAGCAATAAGATTTCTTGATTTCTGTAAATATGTTTGTTGTTGTTTTTAATTACCAATATATCTTAAGATTTTGAAGGGGGTTTTCTTGTAATAGAAAATGTATATGTTAACATGTAATGTTTGCCAAGAGTTTAGGCTGTTGCTTCCCTCAACTTCGCTTTGAAACATATTTTTAAGACACCTTGAATTTTATAGACTACTGAGTATTTTACAAACAAAAAATGTATTTGTTCTTTTACGATTTTTTTTAACTACTGGTATCCTCAGAAATCGTATTGCAAATTGCTAAACTTTTATCGTTTTCAGTCAATTCCCAAGTCAACTCCTGACACAGAGCGAACACAGAGTATACTTCCCACCACTTGTCCACACATGGTGAGCCTCCATAGGTTCTTTGAGACAGACAGTTGTGTTTTCTTGCTGCTGCAGTATGCCAGTGGTGGCAAACTCTGGACCTACATTGGAGACTATCTCCACTCTGACAGGATTAATGCTGGCATAGACCTCAGTGTCACCAAAGACCACTCTCAAGCTCAAAACATTTATTCTGGTACAAAAGTGGAAAGTGGTACTCTCTCAAGTGATGCTGCAGTTGGTGGGGTAGAGTCTTTAAAAGGTGGTGAAGGCAATGAGAGTAAATATAATATGGATGACCATGACACCATGGTTAATAATTCAGACCATCTTGGTGCGGTGCGATTTTCAGACTTGCAAAAAAGAAAAGATTCCACTGGCATTGGAAGTGGAGAAACGCTAATTTCCTCTTCTGCTTGTCAGGTACAGGATAAAAACTGGAACAACTCTGCTCGGGTTGATGCAGAGCTTAACCCAGAGAATGCCACCATTGAAATGCCAAGGAAGGAAAGTATAAATGAAGTTGAGGGCCAAGATCAGTTTAATGACTCTGGATTGGTGTCAGTCCCAAAGCCTGCTTCCAAAGTAGCCTTAAACAGACGCCTCTCCAATCTTTCTGATGATGTCTATACTGCAGTGCCTTCAGATGAGGCTCCTTCACCTGCTACCAATGAGTTGGAAGCAGAGGAACCAGAAGAGGAAGGCCACTTTCGAAAACTGCTTGTTGAGACTCATCATAATATTGAGGATTTCTCCATCAACAGTTTTGATAGTGGAGATGTTCCAGTCCGGTTAAACTCATCTTCATCTTCTTGTGTAGACAGAATTCCTAGTATTCCAGAAGACGCGGACACTACTCAAAGCAAAATCGGCACAATTCCAGAATCTGAGTCTGTAAGTGCTGAGTCCAACGATAGATTAGAAGACCAAGTATTTTTTGCTTCTAAAGATACCGAGCATGGTGAGTTTGTTGGTGAGGGTATAAGAGAAAACAGTTTTAGGAAAACACTTGTCAGTCAGCAAATTAGTGCTGATCAAGTTTCCTCTTCTTCCTATTTTGCTAAAGAGACTGAAGATTTAAACAGAGGTGCCAAGAAGAGGCATTCAAGTGTAGATGAGCTCTCCTCTCAAGAAAACCACCACAGTGTTGCTATCTATGCCCCCACTTTCAACTCTGATGATCTTATACGCTGTTCTAAAGATCTTCTTAAACATGTTGATTCTGTTTTGTCTGAAACTGGTAGCGATGTGTCCTCGCCTGAGCCAGCTACAATTGAAGTCTTCAGTGTTTCATCTCAGCAGCACTCAGAAGTTGGCACTATTGGTGGCTGCTCTGTAGACAAGCAACCGTATGAATCCTCGCAAGAATCTTCTGCCGAGGAGCCAAGTATTTATGATCTCAACCGATCATCTGATGAGGATCTAGATGAAAGTGGAAAGATTGAACAAAAAAACGCTCTAAATAGCAGTCCAACAGAAAATTCTGTTACCACTTCTGATACCATCCTTGATACTTCCTCTAATCCACCATCAGACTCCAAGTCCAAAAGGGTTCTCAAATCTTACCATCCATGGGTGAACACCGAAAAGGATAGGGTTTCCAGCATGCACCATCACAGTAACAAAACCAATGGCAATAGCACTTCAAGGCTTTCTTTAAGCTGCTTAGACTCAAAGGAGTTGACTCGGTCAGCTTCATTTGAATGTGATCTCAAGTCGCCAACCCGCAACAGGGCCCGCACCATTGCTGCTGTGTTTGAGCGCCTGGACTCGACCCCTGCAGATCACATCCGCATCCCAGAGAGCAGTATCAGGAAGTGGATGGCCCAGATGGTGACGGCTGTGTCCCGCCTACACTCATTGGGTATTGTGTGCAGGTAGGTTAAGTTCTTTCTAGCTTACATTAATACTAAAATCTACCACAAGTATATCAAATTTAGTAATTCAGCACATTAATACTATAAAACATCATGTGTGAGGTTAACAAATGAGTACAGTGGAACAGGTTTAAACTAAAAATATAGGGGGTCTAATTTCAATTTTGACTTAAACATAGTCAAGATAAAAATGGAAAAAAAAGAAAGGGACATGAGCTACGAAATTTGTGATTTAACTGTAAAAATTGATCATTAGTGATGCAACAATGTTTGCAGCTTGATTCGAACATTTAGTGTTGGAGACTGCATTGGGATAGACCGAGGAGTGCACACTAATGTGTTTAAAAGTGTGTTCCAATGTACTTTGATATTATTTTAAGTATTATCAAAATGCAACATATCTTTTTTAACTTAAGGTTCTATGTCTAAATCCTAACTCAGTAAGTTGAGCTGCTGAGGTACAAACCAGTAAACATGCCTGATAATTATAAACTCTATCAAATATTGGGCATTAAAAGTGAGAGCATTCACGGTGGTTACACAATGCAGTCACTTTAGACTTGACACCATTTGATCTGACAGTTTTAATGACATTTTATTAAAAGAGAATTGATCTGTAAAACAATGCTCCCAAATATCTTGTCTAAACAAGGAATTGAACCTTGGCCATTCAATTTACATAGTCTGAATTTGACAATTTTCAGATCACTGCATAGCTCAAAATTCATGAGACTTATACCAATATTAAACATAACTTGATATTTGTGTTTTTAAAATTGGGAAAAGTCTTAAAGTCTGTCATGCTTAACTTATAATTTGAAAAAGGGAATATAAGCTTGAAAAGTTTTTTTCATACGGTCCAAGATTATTAATTCAGAAAATTGAACTTGTACAAATGCAGTGTTGTATGGTTTGCAAAAACACACAAAATTTGTTCATCAATATTGTATGTGAGCAGAGATTTATTTATATCTGTTTAAAAATATACAGTTATATATATACTTTCTTGTGGATAGTTTTGTAACAAATTACAGTGCATTCATAATCATATATCAACATCTAAGGCCCTGAAGTTTTATTACAATATTTGAGAAAGTCAGAATAAAGGACATTTAACAAATAAACACAAAAAACAGATAAAAAATCAACTGAGTGCTATGGCTAGCAACGATTGAGTATACTAATCTTATTCTCACAACACAAAAATCTGACAAATTAAGAGCCTGCTCACATGTCCAGTAACTGCTTACCCTTTTATAAACCAATAATGTCAATAGAGGTAAATGTACTGTATCATTGTATGCATACCTCAATGCCACTGATTGTCTAGTTCTAACTTATTGTCCTTATAAAAGTTTTGGCCAGGTTATATCAGCGTGGCTTTGATACACCTACCTCTCAGCTTTGCAATTTTCTATGATGTTTATTCGCCAGAAAATACTGGTCACATTAGGATGCATTCTCCCTTTTACTCCCATCACCACATTATATTAAGAAAAAGTGCCAAAGTGAATGTCATTCTTAATGCAAATTAGAAACTTACATACCAAGGTGACCCATTTATTTACTGACAAGAAAGAAGGAAAATTGGTACTTGATCAAGTAAGCCGATACAATGGTAATGTCAATATATGTGATGTGCACTGTAATTTAACCCAAAAAAAAATTTTTTTAATCATATCTTGGCAGAGATTTGAAGCCCAGTAATATACTGCTTGGGGAGAAGGGCCAAGTGATGTTGACCTACTTCTGCCATCTGGGCTATGGAGACCAAGAACTGGACTGGGAGGCTGTGGACAACATTTATGCTGCTCCTGGTATAAGTTTCTTCAAACAATTATTATGTCCTCTGTACCTTCTTAATTTAATATTGGGTAGTTTCGACCAAAATTTACAAATTCCTGTCTTTACAGAGGTATAGTAATTTAAAACAGTTCGATTAATTCTTTTCTATAGGCTAGTTGAGCTCCTGTTCTTGAAACAGAATTATTATTCAGTAAAATAGTGTTTCATGAGCATGATTGCATACAGTCTACTGACAGTAATCCGGGATGAAAAAAACATCATGAATATCCAGAATCGAAAAGCAAATTAGCATATTCCATTAAAAAAAGATATGCGGAGACGGACAGCAGCTCTTAAGCAAAAAACTAAAAAGAGTAGGCCTCTGTCCTGGGAATGGGAAACCAAATGAGTAGAGTGGGTCATTTTGGAAATGCACAAACAAAAAGTCAAAAAGATTTGCAAAGGCCTAGGAATTACAATTTATGCACTTTTCTTTATCTAAATCTGGGATGGGAAACTAAATGATTTTGTAGATCTATAATTACAGAGACGAACAACCAAATTTTTTATCTATGAACTTTTTTCCCTGAGCATAATTATAGACCTAGATCTAGATTGGCAAAAACCTCAAGAAGATAATGCCTCTATAGATCTATGTCTAGATTTAGATAAGCCCAAGTCGACGCCAAAAAAAAATATTCCGAAAAGAAGAAAAACAGACACAGAGATTATGGAACGTAGACTATCATGTAGAACTACATTTGAATACAAAGAATGATGTGTACAAAAAATTCATATTTCTAGTCACAAAATCAATTTCCAATCATTTTATTTTTCAAAACAGACGTATCTGATTTTAGCATAATAATTAGACCAAAAAGGTTTGTTTCTTTTGTTTTTCAAATTAACAGGTAATTGTGAATTGTAAAGGTGTCATTGCACTGGAAAAAAATATATTCATGTAAAATTTCAAGAAGATTGATGCTGTAGATAATCCTGTAGAGGTGAGCAAAATTTTAGCTTATTTTTTATGATATATAGATATGTATCAATCAGGATTTTACTGGTTAGTGAAATATTGTGGTATAGCATTTGAAATTCTAACCAAAGTATTTTATTGTTTTCCAGAGGTGAGCTCCATAAATGGCTATGATAAAGCTTGCGATTGGTGGAGTATAGGAGCTTTGTTGTTTGAGCTTCTTGTTGGAGAGGTAAAAAACAAATGAATACCTCATGATCTCTTGACTTTTCATGATTACATTCTTCCAAATCTGAACTGTGAATCTCAGATATGAATAAAACAATCAGCAGTTAAATAAAGCTTTTAAAGTATATTGCTCAGAAGAGGACAATAAAGGGCCTTTGTTTGAGAAATGTCTTTGCAGTGGAAATTGTGCTAAGTGTTGCTTATGTATCTTAATTATTTATAGTGGTAATGATTTTGCAACAGCAGACAATGTAAATATTTTCACATTCTTTATACATGTACTGGTCATCCTATGATTTTTTATAGGCATTTTGTTTTGTTTATAAAAAAATATAATGTATAGGAAACTCTTCACCATATTTTTCCTTCCATGTTTGTCACAGACTCTGATTGAGTGCCACCCAGGAGGTATCACTTCCCACACATGTCTCTTTATCCCTGCCTTTGTGTCTGATGAGGCACGCAGTCTGCTGGAAGGGGTGAGTCATATCAAGAGCAAAATGCTTCAGTCAAAAAAATTTTGTTGAGGGAAATGAGAAGTCATTAAGAGTTAGATAACATAGTGTATATATTTTATTTTATTTTATGTCATTCAACGTCAAAATATAAGTTTTAAAAAACAACAGATGATCAATTACAATTTACAAATAAAATTTAAAAATCCTTTTTATTACTTGATAGATTTGCCTTGTTAGTTATAAAATTTATTTGATTATTGATCAGTCCTTAAATTTTTCACATTGTTTTTTGCTTTTTCAGCTTTTGAAACATAATCCCAACGAACGACTTGGGTCGGGCATTGCTGGGGCTGAGGAGATAAAGGCTCATCCTTTCTTTTCTGGAATTGATTGGCATGGACTTGAATATTCCTAGAAATTGTTGAAAAAGCTATCCTAGTCAAGCTTGCTTTGTTTTAAAGCCCAGTTGGATAACGTCCAGTTAATACAGTGATTTAATTATCCTGTATTTATTGCTGAGAGTAAAGAACACTTATTCTGAGAGTATAACATTTGGCGTGCAAGACTATGTGCTCCTGTCATTTGTGTCGTGTAATTGCTAAAGAAAACCTACATTTCAACATCTTTAAGTTGGCAGAACATTGAAATTGATTTCTCATATGGTCACCTTCAGTACCACACAAAAAAATAACGGACTAAATTCAATCATATATTATTATTTTAGCCTGTTATTCAATGCCAATAAGCTAAAATTTGTTTTAAATGTCGTTGTATGGTTGTTTTCATACAACCACTTTGCTGATAATACTCAACTGTCAGAGGCGAATGTATTTGTTCAGTTCAAGATTGCAATAATTGATGTGAATACTCTAAAGCAGGCTAAAATGCTTAAGAATTGCTTCAAAAGTGTTTAGCTCAAATGCCTTTGGACAAGGTCATAATATTTTTGTGCAACTTTTACAATTTAGAAGCTTAAGATGCATTTTTGTAAAGACTTGTATTATTTTGTTAATGTTATATCTATATGAGCTAGCAAGTTTTAGCTTTTTTGGAGAAATAGTTCCAAAATATTTGATAATATGCTCTCTTTTTTAATTCTGTGATAGATATTACGTTGGTCAGGTACTTAAAAACAAGAATTAATATGGACTGCTGCCCAAGCCATACAATGTCAAATTGTTTGTGAATTTTCTAGGGAAAATGTGCCATTTTTCTTTGCCCTGTATTATTCTTTTTCCTTTCTCTAAATGTGCAATAGTCAGTCTGGTCAATTCAAGGAATAATTTGTCATAAATGTTGGAAGTATCAAAAAATATTTGAAAAGTTAGTCGCTTTAACTCATATGAATTATAAATAGAAATATTTTTTTAAATCGCAATTAAATTTTTTTTTTTTTTTATTTTATAAGCTAACAAATTACTTTAACAAACTAATAGAGAATGCTGTAAACAAAAGAAACTGTACTTGTGCAACTGTTAATTTATCTCTTTATAGAGCTATAAGTATTCAAATTTATAGAATCTGGTATCCCTACAATTTCCAAATCAGCGCAAAGTCAAACTTTTTTGTTCTTTCATTGTTTAGGGATAGGGGAAATAAATATTTGCTTTTTTCCATTGATGGTCATCTCTTTTTATATGCTCTATCCATTTGTGCATTTTGTAATTTTATGCTGTGATATACCACAATCACGCTCTCTTCATGAAATATAATGTGATTCTAGGTTGCTACATTTGAACAGAAAATATTTTGTTAGCAAAGAGTTAAGAGATGTATGTATATATGATGTTTGAACAATTCGATACGCTTTAATTTTATTTAATTCTCAGTTTGTTTTTCCTCAAGGTATGGGTTTTTACTCAGAACCCTCTGTAAGAAAAAAAAAATTTTACACAAAAATTCAAGATGTTTTAGATAGAAAATATAAAAATAGTGTCTTTGTCAAAGGCGAAATTGTTTGATATTTTAATCAGTTTACTCTGTTTATTTTTTCTCTTTGTATCTTAATAATTTGAATATTTAAGAATTTGAGCACTCTTTTTCCAAAAGCAATTGCTATCCCATCACAAGGGAAACTTATCTTTAAAAAAATCCAAAACAAGTCAGCGTAATCTTTATTATCTTTGAAATGGGTTTTTGTTTGTTTCATGTTTTTTTTTTCATTGGTTTTGGTATTGGAGTCTATAATGTTATTTTATATTTAGCTATGTCAGATTGGCAACATCTAATACAAATTGTAATGCAAAATTATCGCCAACAAGGCCCTCAGAATCATTTCCATTTTAGTGTTGTACAATGAGCAGACATATTTTCCCTAAGCTAGTCTATTACAGAGATAATAAACCATACTTAAGATACTGTTTTGTCTAAGGCCTTCAATATTTAAGTCATTTTGAGCAGCTTTTTGTTATTATTAACTGTATTTTAAAATTATTAAATCGTGTAAAAGTCAGAATCTCTATAGGCTGTTTAACCTTGATCGCAGCATGAGATCACCCAAGGAAACCTAGGAAACAAAATGTTTCTCAATCTCAAGCAACCACAGATAGGAATCAACAAACTTTGGTCTTGATTTAAATTATAGGAAAAGGCTAGCAATCTTAAATTTTTTGTTAACCTCGTTATAGATAAATTTTATACAAAGATGTATATTCGTGTGAGAGATAGTCTATGTTGGCAAATTACAAATAATCAACCCAAATGTTCATACAAATTACAATCATATTGCCCACCGTTTACATTCCAATGTTTTTATTGTCTTGGGGTATGTAATGCTTTTTCCCTCTCTATGCATATTAATAGCATGGTTTTATTCAATTTTGAGCCTGTGCTCAATCATCTTTCTTTTGGTTGGGATTTAAGGCTTTCTTCCTTTTTTAGTTGGTATGCTTTTCACTGCGTAGAAAGTTCTATTTCTACTGTTTATTTTAGTTGACTTTGGTGGAAAGCCATAGTGGTACATCAGTCTTCAGATGACATCTCGGTCGATGTTGTCAAATGCCTTTTGAAAGTCAGAACACTGCATAGAGAGGGTTCTGCCACTCCAGTGCCTGTGCAAATGATGATGCGCACGGTAGCTATGTGGTCTGTGCACAAACGATCTTGTCGGAAGCCTGCCTGCTCATCTCGGAGTCTCTTGTCCAGGGTAGTCTTTAGCCACTTTGCCAGGGATGGATAACAACATGATTCCTCGCCAGTTACTGCAGGATGACAGGTCCCCTTTCTTGGGCAGCTTTACAAGGTGTCCTCTTTTCCAGTCTTCTGGAACTTGCTGACGTTCCCAGATCTTGTATAGGAGTGGGAGCAGCATGTCAGTTGGGGTCTGTATGTCGGCCTTAAGAGCCTCAGGTGATATGCCGTCTGGACCTACTGCCTTTCCTGACTTGAGAGACTTAATGGCCTTTGCGATCCCTGTCCTGCTAGGAGGGTTGGTGTTGGTATCAAGGAACTCAGTCGGTGGTGGAATATCTGGTGGGGCCGGTTGGGTAGGTTTGTGAGCGTTTCCTTGAATTGCTCTACCCATCTCGTCCTCTGTTCTTCTTCGCCCTTTATCGAGTTTCTTTTTTTTGTCTTTGACACTGGTTTCCCAGAGAGAATCCTGGTGATTTCACAGTCTCTTCATATTTCTTTGGCCTTCTGCAGCTTCTGCGTCTATGTAGTTTCTTTTGTCTTACCTGGCACTTTTCTTCACCTCTCTGTTCTTCTTCCAGTATCGAGCTTGTACTTGTAGTGTGTGTGTTTCGTGCGCACTGAACTGGTTCCTCAGCTCTGATTTCTATTTCTCTATTAGGCACTGTGCATTATACTTGTGTGCTGGTCGTCTAGCGCTGTTGTTGAAAACCTTGAGCTTGGTCTTAAGTAATGCAGCCACCAGGTGGTGATGTGATGCTGCATCTGCACAATATTTCACTCTAACGTCGTGCAATCTCCGTCTATACTTTCTGCTGACTGTGATGTGGTCTTTTTGGTTTTCGGTCTTGTCGTCCTGCGAGATCCATGGAGTTTTGTGGATGGTCTTGTGCGGGAACAAAGTGCCTCCGATCACCAGGTCATAAAAGGAGCAAAACTCAGTGAAGAATTCTCCATTCTCGTTCTGTTCTCCGATGCAGTGGATTTCCATGATGTGCTCTATGTTTGTGTCGTCTGCGCTACTTTAGCGTGTTCCCCCAACAATATTTTCATGTCTCTCTTATACTTTGTCAATCACCGTCTGGGCATGTTCATAAAGGTTCACTTTGTCTTCGACGTCTGTTACATTTGTGGGAGCATAGCATTGGATGATGGGGGCTCTTCTGCCCTTCGAGTTGAATCTTGCAGTGATAAATATTGGTGATGCAGGTTCCCAAGATGCCCCAGGTGCTATAAGAAGTGCGACCTCATGTGTGTGTGCTTGATCGGTTCCAGGATGGATTATGATGTTTCCATTGGCTAGTTTTGTTCTTCATGTCCCCGTCCATCTGGTCTAAGAGTTGTCGGCACACTGGCTTTCCTTGGGCTTTCACTGGTGCACGTCAAGAGCTCTACAGGAGAGGACTCAACTAAGCAGGTTTTGTGGATATCTGTTGCGGTTTTTTGTAACAGTGAGTTGTTTTTTTACGAGAGAGGGTTGTTGGCCCCATGCTCAACCCCCAGCATGGAGAGCCAGTGAGTGCTCTTAGTCTGGTGTCTGCTTTTCAATCTGTCTGGCTTGGGTTACCCTACCAGGAGACGAAACGCAAGCCTCCCAACCAGCGGCAAGGTATCTCTCTTTGGGATGACACAACAGT
>RQTK01000397.1:410795-427088 GCA_003991915.1 Elysia chlorotica
CTGGGGTATTATCCAAAGTACATGACTCTCCCCTGATGTAGCAGCTAATTCTGTGCTGATAATAACATAAAATTTGGTGACTTTTAATGTTTTAATGTTCAATATATTGTCTTTAAAGTGAGACCATTTTTTTTTATGTACCTAGTGGTTATTATTTTATTGAACAATTTAACTATTGATTATGTCACTAAATCTATAATAATAATAAAAAAATTTGAAAAAAAAGGAAGCGTTCGTTTACAAGTCATCCACAATAAAACTATAAGGCTCATTATGTTAATTGTTTGTTATTATCCCACATATACATCTGTTCTTTCAAATACCAACTTTTATTTTACTTTAGGCCTCATCTAAAATTATATTGTACGGTACAGCAAAAAACATTATGCACCAACTCCAATAATAATAATTACGCAAGTTTAGAAAAGTGGTCGTACCTTGGCCTGGTATTTTGCCGAAGTAGGGCATGGTCACCGGGGCTGAGGTGGGGACCTGCTGCCTCAGCTAAAACATGTATCGCTGCTGAGACGCCGTGTTTTCACTGTCGCGAGAATTCTTAAAGGCATCCTGACTTCATCTTAGCTTGAGTTCTGTAGCCCTTTGCAGGGTAAAACTAGCTTCTTTTTTTTTCATTAAGGGGATAAATATTGTTGATGTACTCCAAAATAATCTTCAGAAATTATTTATGCCCTCATCACAAAATGTTGCAAAAAAAATTTATTTCCGTAAGCCCCATAGTATTTAAATTTTAAAGTCTCGATTTTGGGTTTTTTGTTTTGGAGGTATTATGTTATAGGTGAAATTTGTGTTTAAATACATTGTTCCGAGAGCAAGACCGAAACGTAGTGTCAATCCGTATACGTGTACGAATAAACAAAACCATTTATATGTACACGGGTGCCAATAAAAAATTGTGTTTATCCGTACACGGATCGATCAGATCTATATCACTAATGATCAGTCGGTAGATCTACCAGTATAACATTTTCTTTATTGGTATGCGTGTTTTCCACACTGCACTACCACTCAGCCACCCAAGACAAAGCTCAGTAGCCCACTTCACTATTGCTCTCTCATGCAGTAACATGGCAATTCATCTTGGCTCTCAGTTTGACAGTTTTCAAGCATTTGATTCAACTTTAATTTTTAAAGCACTTTTTTGACTTGACGCACTTTTTTTTACAAAAAAAGGGAGAGAGTGAGAGGGCAAAGACATAGAAAAATATAGATGTAATGAGAAACAGAGAGACATAGAGAGACACACACAGAAAGAAAGTGGATAGACAGACATAGAAAGATAAGAGAAAGGGTGAAGAGGTAAAGAGTCCTATAGAAAAAGAAAGAACGAGAAAAGGTAGATTGAATGATAGTTGAGTTGGTTTCACGTCCAACATTAGCATAATACAGGCTATATTGTGGACGGACCCCAAGACTGACGTCTGGCAATTTTATGTTTTGCCACACACGAGACAGGGCGGGGATTCCATGACTCCTGTCTAAGTAGGGTGCGAAATCACCAGGGCTCGAACCCATTCCTTTTGCGTCGGAAGCCGATGTTCTACCGCAGGGCCACCGCGCCCCCCGAATGATAGACAGAGAGGTGGAGAGAAAGAAGAAAAAAAGAACGGGGGAGAGAGCAGATAGAAAGATACGAGTAAGGACGAACAAGAGAGAAATAGGAAAAAGTAGAGTGAGAGTATGAGATAAGAGATAGATAGAGAGAAAGAGCGAGGGAGAGAGAGAGAAGGGGCGTGATGTACTGATGTAGCCAAAATATCAAAGTACCGACTATCTAGAGTGTCATGAAAATGTGTGATTCATGTTTAGTTTACTGTAAAAACAGTGTGTTTCATTCTGGAGAAACTGGGAAAGGGATAATTTTTTATTATTATATTAACTCAATGGAGCTAATAAACGACCTCTGTGGTCACAGGCTGGCATGCGAAAAAAGCTACCAACGTCAGCACCAACAGTCTTGTATTGTGAACGGATCCCACGACTTAACGTCTTACAATTTTACTTGCTACTACACAGAGACAATGCGGGGATACCATGACTCATGTCCTGGCCAATGGCGCTATACTGATACTGACCTAATCCGTACCGGCCAAAATTGAACAAATATTTTTATCTACGGTTGGTTGGTTGGGTTTTAACGTCCAACAGCAGCAACTTATGGCTATATCGTGAAAGGGCCCCAAGACGGACGTCTGACAATTTTACACACGAGACTTGGGTGGGGATACCATGGCTCCTGTCACAGCCGGTCACATACTGATACCGACCCAACCAGTAAGGATTGCAACAGCCAGGATTCGAACTCGGGACCTTTTGCGTCGGAAGCCGATGTTCTACCCTATCTACGGATCGAGGGTTTTGAACCAGGGACCTCCCGCAAAGGATACTCTACCATTTTCACCAGTTCCCCCTCTACCAGAATCAGCTGTAGTAATTCAATAATGACAATAGACAGAGTGGTGTCCGCTTAACAGCACTCCGTGATTAGTGATATAAAAGAGGGTGAAATAGTGAGAGTTTTGGAGAGAATGTTACGTATAATGTGTTAGGATCGAATTCTAAGCGCACACAACGTCCAGTTAAGTACGCTTAGACTGAAATCCTTGCCCTTGGCGGATTTTTAAAAATTAGACTAATATGTATTTTTATCATTAATATAATTCTACAAATGTTTGTCCAGCTTCAACTATTACTGTAATGCAAGCAATTACATTGTTAATTTGTGCTTCATTCTATTGCTAAAAAAAGAAAAACACAATACCTTAACATTCTTTATTTTAAACGCAGACATGAACTCCGTGATAGCTTTCTAGTTTGTTGTTTTGACTCTTTCAAAATGAAATATTTATATTAATTGCTTTTACTGGGTACGCAACCCGTTCCTGCATCCCTGATATTCATGCTTCCATTACTCTTTTCGATGTATAAGTACAATTAAACATATTCCTGTGAATTTAGAAATTCATCCCCCAAAAAGACCATAATAAACTCAGATATTATGTGATATGACTGGAAGACTCTTCTCAGTCCGCGAATTTAACATAGGACCTAATACAAAACAAAATGTAACCAATTCACACATTGTAATTGCTGACAAGAGTTACAGCCAAATAGAGAAAAAGTAAGCATCATAATGTGATAAAGAAAACACATATAGAGAATGACACAGAAAAGCATACATTTTGAGATGAAAAAATAGACAAAGATAATTATGAATAATAGAAAAGTATAAGAACGTATAAAAATGGGTTGTGTTCGGGCTAAATTGTGTTAACGCAAGAATGTTAGCACGAGACAAGTCATGGGGAAAATAGCAAACGACTAACGAGAGTTGGCAGTTCCAAAATATAATTAAACCAAATTGGTAGAAATTAATATGTACATGCTATTCACAAATATATACGAGTACAGCAAATGTGGGGAAAATACCCAGTACAAGAATCTAGGTCAAAATACACTTAAATACTAACTGGAAAAACTTATGATAGTCCAGGACGACAACGTTCCAACAATGATGGTCCAATGACGATAGGGTAAACAGGCTGACCACAATCCCGGACGACGACGACCCAACACAGTGGTCTAACGACGGCAGGGTACTCAGGCTGACCACAGACGGTGACGGACAGGCAGACTGACGACGACGTAAGGGATAGCGTCTCAGCAGCAGCTCGAAGGTAACTTGTAGACACGGGGTGACGGGCAGGCAATAACTACTTCACAACTAACTAATGACTGGGTACAGTGAATTCCACTGACGCGATGTAAATCACGTCCACTGAAAATATGAAACTGGTAGCTGTTGTGTAGGGGATAATGCAAACTTGCTGCAAACAGCTCCTGTCTCGATTCCGGCTATAAACTGACTAACTTACATATAAATCTCAGCAAATAAAATAGTAGAGCCTTGCTCACCAATCGCTCACACACGTGATAACACAACATTCGCGCTTTCTTGTAATAAGAACTACTCACTCCTGACTTACTGTATGGCAATTCTGATATAGAATTTTGAAAGGGCAGGCAAATTGGACCCTGATACAATAGGAAATAACAAGTAGGGCACCAAGGTATTTGGCCAGGGCACCAAGGCAAAATGCCTCGGTCTATTTCAAGGCCTGCAATTGAGAAAACGAACCTTCAGGTTTCCTTGCACCGACAAACCCCTGCACTGACATTTCCTAACAACGTTTCTCTGTTATTTTTTGGATTCATGGTTCTTTTACATAAACTGATGAAGCATTTAAACTTGTACAATAATATTTTTTTCATCCATTTATGTTTGCAGAAACGGAGAAACAACATGACCCCTCAAGCCAAGCGGAGGGAACGAGAGAGGCGGAGGGAAAGCTATGCCAAGAAGAAAATTACCTACCCAGACAAGAACGCCAAAACAAACCTTAAACCCTCTAAATGTTCCTTGATTGTAAAAGGTTTAATAAAATTTAAGGACTAATCAAATCAAGGACAAAATTGGCTGAAATCTGGAAGAGAAAATTTGCAAATCGCAATTTGAACAATGAAGAAACGACGACCCTTCAAGACTGTTCCTCGTACTACAAACACAAGAGTGCTCGTTATGAAGCCTATTTAGTTCCGAGATTTTTAGAAAAGTGTGCCATAGATTTAGTTACTTATGAATGTTGTAAATACTGAAGTTTCTGCCCATTTAAGATGTAAATCTGTTGATGATCTAGTCAATAGGACTATTTGTACCGCACTCAGTAGACAGTGTATTGAGCGCTCATGTCCTGATTGTGGTGTGGACCTGTTCATTGAAGATCTCCAGGTCCTCCCTGTCTAAACTTGTCAAGTGGTCTCGATGGGAGAAATTTGGCAAAATGAATAAGGACCTTGTGACTAGAGAGTCAACGTTGACAGAGGTTTTGGGAATGTTCAGGAATAGTGTTTCTCTACTTGCCAAACATCTGAAGGTTGCTGAGTGGCAGCGTAAAAAATACCAAGAGTTGCGGGACAACTTGCCAAAGGGACACGCAATGCTCACTGTGGATTATGCTGAAAATTACACTTGCAAGTTTCAGAATGAAATCCAGAGTGCGCATTGGTCCTACAGGCAAGTAACTGTCCACCCATGTGTTGTTTTATCGATGTCCTCAGTTAAATTGTTTGAAAACTCTTAATGATTTTGTGATTTTTGTTTCAGATGACACAAAACATGATTCATTTTTTTCGCAAACTGTTTTTCATCGGTGTCTTGAAAAGATGTCAAATGATAGCATTTCTTGACTTCATTGGCTGTTCCAGTCAATACAAAAGTAGGTTTACTTTCCATCAACTGTCTTCCTTACAGGCACAGTTCCCAAGCCTTCAAATAACAAGGCATTACTTTGGGGCCAGTCATGGAAAGTCACTGTGTGACTCTGCTGGGGGTGTAGTTAAAAATGCTGCTTCACGTGCTGTTGTGTCTGGGCTATTTTCAATTCAAAGTGCCCAGGAAATGTTTGATTTTTGCCAGGAGAAGATGATGACGTCTTCAAGCTGTCCTGATCATCTTTGTAGTAATCGGTCCTTTTGTTTGGTCAAGCCAGGTAAGGTTGAACGTCAGGAGTATGAGCCTTTAGATGTTATCAAAGCAGATTCATTCTGATGGGAGTAAGTCTGAAAAGCCTAAAAAGAGGCGAGCAGCTAGTAAGACAAACATTTCCAAAAAGAGGGCTGTTGGTGTTTCAAATGTATCTCCTTTTAATGATTTTACCTTTCAGGTGCCGTGTTCTTAGAAAGCTCAAGAGGAGTCGAGGGTGTTATTTTTTTATTTGTTGCAGGCTCGACTTTGCAGTTGTTTGACCTTTGATGATCTTAGATCAGTTGTTCAGTCTGAAGTTTCAAATGTTTTCAGATATTCTCTTCCTACTATTGTGCCCAGAACTTTAGCTGATTGTGGTACTGTGGATAAAGTTGCTTTGAAGTTGACACCAGATTGTTGTAAGCCTTTAATTCCAGTCCTCACAATTGCAGATGGTAATTGTGTATCGCGTGCATTAAGTCTTGCATGTTTTTGAGACCAGGAGCACCATGTAGAGGTGAGATGTCGTATAGTTGTAGAGTTGGTTTTGAATTCTTTAGACTATTTATGCCTTGAGCCCAATGACCAACACTTACTTCATCTTTTCTCAGACTGTTATGTATCTGATCTCACCTCGACTTTTCAAGCTGAAGTAATAAGGGTCTCTAATAAAGGTGTTTTCATGGGTATGTGGCAGCTTATGGCAGCAGCAAATGTATTTGGTTGCCACATCTTTTCTGTATACCCTCTTAAGGCAGCTAAAGTCTACAGAGACTTTTTCACTCGCACATTGAAACCTAGAGTCTCATTATCTAAACACACTGTTGTTCTTTTGTGGTCCGCAACGCAAGAACATGATGATCAGATGCCAGAACATAGCTGGACTGCAAATCATGCTGTGCCATTGTTAAGTTTGATGCAGTTAGTTGGCGTAGAAGTTAGTGATTAAAGTTTCTAGTAAGTCTCAATGTCATTTGACAGCTGATGTGGTGGCAAATATGTACTCCCTCCCTCTTGGCCATTTTAATGCCTATTTCATTTGTAGTCATTTCTCTTTTCTTGTCTAATGTCTATATTTTCACCCCTAGAGTGTAATAAATTGCAAAACGAGGTCATGGTTTCTACTGTATTGGATGCAACTATGTAACTTTTATCAAAATGTGTCTTTTGTTAATTGTGTATAACTATGCATACTGATCACTAATCAATACAAGTATTGCCAGTTCACTTAAGATTTACTATAAAAATAAAAATTGCTTGATGTATGACAATTATTTGTAGGGTCTATGATATTATATATATATATATTTGTTGTTATTTTTTAATGTTTATTTGTGTATTATTTATTTTTGTGTCATCGCTTAAATTGTTGTCAGCAACGCCACAACTATTTTGCTAACAGTGAATCTTTGACAAATATGTTAATTTGAACATTTTGATCATAAAAGTTTTGTTTCATAAGTTAATGCATCTATTATTGCTTTTTGTAAAATCTGAGTTAAGTTTGATCCTAGAAAATTTGGTGTCGCTTACCTCAAGACTTAAGTGTTTTTAATCAAGATGTTGTCAGCAACACCATACATGATGGGTTTTAATAGAGATGAGACATTATATTTCTGCTTCTGTTTCATATGTTTACATAACTTAATTGCCATGTTAGTGTGGGTAGATTTTATTCATTACGTTCATTTATTGTGACGGGTCCTGTCAAAATTAGTGTCGCTGACTTCACAACCTTGGTGTGATTGACAATATGTTGTCAGCAACACTTATATTGGGTGTTCATTAGACTTGAGCTTGGGCATTTCTCATAATTTTCATAGGGTATTTGTATAATTTTGTTTTAATTTTTGTCAGGGTGATTATTTTTTGATTCCTTGTTTTTACTTAGAATGAGAGATTTCTTGAGTGTTGTCACTATGTTGCTGACTTCATATGACATTGAAGTGTCATTATTTTTCTATCATGTTTATAATAAAATGCAAAAAAAATGTGTTTCTCTAATGAATATAAATGCTTATTTACTGACTTGAATAAAGAAATTGTGTGTCCAGGGATCAAGAATTGATTTTGTATCTATGTTGTGTCGTCACCAGTTGTCAGCAACACCGAACGAAGGCTTTGAAATGAAAGCCTCTCTTTGAAAAAATTATGCCTGGCTTGTCTCGCAAATACTATAAATGAAAAAAAAACAACAGGGTTTTGTCAATAAAATGACACTAATTTAAGACAGATTTTGGCAGTTTGAAAAATTTACCCTCTCCTAGCCACCTTTTGACTTTGGCTCAGATACGTTCTGCAAGTTTCCAGAGGCGGATCAAAAAGATCCGACACACGAGAGTGTGGTGTTATTGGCGTGTAGTATTAACATCCTTGTACTTCTTTTAAATTATTGTTTATACAAACTAATCGCATACTCTCCTTTTCTTCATCATCAAAATTAATGTCAACAGTCATATTCGCAACTTATCGGATACAAAAAAATCTAGAACATAAATTGGTCCCGTACATGCATTATGAAACTGGTGTATTGCTGCTTACTTATGCGTGCTCTGTAAATAACATTATTATATATTACATATTATATTTTAAATAATGAAAGTAGTTTCCTTGTTAAAATCACAGTCATCCATTTCCCACGTTGCGCCTAATCTTGGGTATAATAAAAATTGATCTTTTGCATGAGTAAGCGAAGCAAATGTGTCTTTAAGGTCTCAAGGCTGATCATACACGACAACAGGCCCCCAGAGCGCAATACCCGGGGCTTAGACGATCAAAGCAGATTGAACACTTAACACCAACCAGAGCGGTGGTCAGAGCGGGACGCGAACCCACAACCGTCCCAGTAGAAACCGCATGCTTATGTCCGTTTGGTTATTGGTTCCTTTTTCGTCTTCTTCTTCTTCTTCTTCTTCTTCTTCTTCTTCTTCTTCTTCTTCTTCTTCTTCTTCTTCTTCTTCTTCTTCTTCTTCTTCAGTATTACAGCTCAATTTCAACATAATATTATTGAATATAATTAACAGGTTTGATTATTTCAAAGTTTGATTAACAGGCGGATTCACAGGCGATTAAATATTTTTTTTTGTAATTTACATATTTTATTATTATTCATATACATTTTATTTCTCCAATAACAATCAACTATTTTTTTTAAACTTAAAATACTTAATACTTGTTATATTATTCCGTTATTCAACTTAATGAATAATACCATTTTAAGATTTTTTGGTATACAAGTATAGAGAGAACAAACGCGCAAAAAAAAAAAAACGCGCAAAAAAACGCTAAACAAAAAACAAGACAAAAACAACAACAAAATTCAACTCGCACGTCAATTGTTAGCAAATTTTAACTGATGCGTTTGTCTTTATCTAGATTTAAAACTAAAAACAACGACAACAACAACAAACAAACAAACAACATATTTACATCAAGTAGACCTATTTCAATTTTAGGGATGATTAATGAAATAGCTTAACTTGTGTTATAATACAGCTCAAAAACTAAGGGATGTAAATAACATTAGATCTAATTTGTAAAACAAAAGCGAACGCTGTAAAACAAAATGTTTACATTCGCAACGAAGGCAGCCATGACAGCCCCTTCGGGAAATATTGTCCAATCGGAATTGAGACGAAAGTTGTATAGACAATGTCTACTTTCGCTTTTAAAATTGACGGTTGGATTGGTTGATGGATGGATGGATGACGCCTATAATACACCGGTTTTCATGGAGTAAAACTAATAAAACTTCTATATTGGATGTTCACAACTATAGACGATTCTCTTTTATATCTAAATCCAAATTGTTGCACAACAACAAGGAAAATCAAAGAGCTTGACAGTCTCAGAGATCTAGAATCTGGTATAAAGATCTACTAATATAGATTCTAGATCTAGATGTAAATTCTAACTACTGATACTGATAACCATGTTCAAAAGGAAACTCCAGGCTCTTGATTTCCCTGACCCCTTACATTTTGATATCGAAGGTAAACGCAAATGTATTTCTAGTTTCTAAATCGAAATAAAATCTAGATCTAGCTCCATTTATACCTTAAGATTACTCTGGCCGAGAGCACTGTAACTAAGTAGCAGCAGAAGTAGATCTAGTAGAAAAAGTAAAGGTCTAGATCTAGGCACTCGTGGAGATTTGTGGTCCCTAGCCTGTGTGCGATTGTATTGGCATGATTTGTTTCAAGATTCAAAAGAACACTTTTAAATGGGAGCGAATTGATTGTATTCAATTGTTCATTTGAGTATGGGTACAATGTGGGCTTGTAAGTGGTTGGGGACAAATACACAAGCACATGAAACTGGTAAAAGCAATTGAAGAAACTCTATCTCTGTCTCTCATGCTTGCTCTGCCTCTCTCTCTCTCTCTTTCTCTAGTCTATCTGCACAGGTTGACTGGCTCCGATGTTATCGAATTCTACCCACTCGTCCCTCAAACCCACCCACCTACCCATTTGATCGCCCACTAAAACATCTGACTGTGTTTATAATGTAAAACTTTGGATGATTAGTAATCGACTAAAACTCAACGATGACAAAACTGAAATTATACTAATTTGAAATAAAGCTGCGAATATGCCTCAAACAATTATCAACATCAATGGCCATATGATAAATAGCAACAAGAGAGTAAAAAATCCAGGTGTTCTTTTTTATCAAAATGTGTCAATGTCATCATATGTTACAGAGTGTTACTGACCGATGTAAAAAGTAATATTTTCATATTAGGAAAATTGCAAGCATACAAACCTATTTAAATGAGAATGTGACTAAGACCCTTGTTTCATCTTTAATTTTTTCCAAGCTTGACTACTGTACATAACGTTTCACTGGCATTTCTCCCCAACGACAATATTAATCGATTGCAAATGGTTCAAAATAGTGCAGCAAGACTTATTGTGAGAGTAAAAAACGTGAGCACATTAGTCCTATTCTTCATCATTTACATTGGCTGCCTGTTAAAAAGAGGATTACGTGTAAGTTGTGCATAATTTGCTTTAAATGCCTCAATCAGATGGCACCTACACATATCTCTGACTGTCTAGAGATGTATGTACCTGTTAGGCAGCTTAGAACTTCAGCTGATAAAACCATCCTTGTTGTACCAAATAGAAATTATAAATCAACAGGTCAGCAATCCTTTTACCATCTCGGTCCCAAAGTATGGAACAACCTTCTCAAAAACATTAGGGAAGCACCTTCATTGAAAATTTTCAAGCGCATGCTTAAGTTCTACCTTTTTGACGATTGAAGTTGTAAATACCTATATATTGATTCCTTGTGGTGGCTTTTGGATGTAATATTGTATTGTGTCAAGATTATATGATTCTTCTTCTTTTGTACATGTGATAGTGGAAATTGCTAAGCGCATTGAGCATGATTGTTCATAGAAGTGCAATATATTATTTATTATTATTATTATTAAGTACCGGGTCTAGAGCAGACATCTAGGTGACTATAGCACATCACTCATCTTTTATTCAGACAACTTTAAAAAGTCTAAATTGCTCAGTGTCTGTTGCCCATCTGTTCAGAATATAATTTTGTATAAAAATGGGAAATGCCAAAGAGAGAGAATGTGTATAAAGGTTGTCTTTTCATTTATGTATGATAAACAGGCTAACAGTTATTGATTAATTTAATGGTACTAGACTTGTGAGATTGGCAAGCACACTGTGGAAACTGCTTGTCTTATCAAGTCTAAACGGACAGAAGGGTTATAAATTTCTTTATCTGAGTCATCTTCTGTGATAGATTTCTACCTATCACCTTCTTGTCTTGTCTATATGGGCTGTGTTGAGTCCTTTGAAAAGTGGAAGTGTTAAAACGCACCTTAAAAAACAGTGAGATTTAATCTTGGTTAAAATGCACCACAAAAAATGGTGAGATTTAACATTGGATAAAATATAGTGTAAAAATGGTGACTTTTAATCCTAGTTTCTGATTTGCATATGTGTATATGTTGGCTTTTGTCTGTCCAGCTCTATTAAGCGTTGTTAATGTGTTGTGTTGCAGATCCTATCTACAACTCCAAATGCTGGCTTGCTACCAGCCTTTATTTTCTATAAAGCACTGGTGCCAAATTTGGTTAGCTGGTGCAACTACTCTAGTTTCCCGTCTGTCCCTCTAATCCTCAAATTAAACTCCACACCCAGTGTGAGTTCTCAACTAAACAGGTTCGATGTGTGATAGTGCAAAGTATTATTTGTGTGTGTATGTGTGTGTGTGAATGAAAGTGTAGATTGTCCGACAACGCCAGGAATTCGTTTTGTTATATATCAGTAAACTTAGCGAATTCCAACTAAGTCACCTAGTATGACAGACTAGTGAGTAGTGTGGCTAGTGGTAAGGCACAACAGGTAAGTATGTAGGAAAAGTTAAAAACGTTACTTTCGTAAGTTTTGAAGTTTATTGCAGTCAAAATAAAAATACTAAACTAACTAAATCAACCTCAATCCAATACAAACAAATAACCCAAAAATCAGTACAACAATAAAAACAAAACTAAAACCCAGTACAATAAAACCCAGTCAGTAGCTTTCCTATAGCCGCTGAAAGAAAATTACACAACCATCGTGTTAGACACGCAATCTCATATATGTAACCTAAACATTGCATATGTTTATCGATTCATAATCTACTGTCTCCTACATCAATTCATATCGTATCAACCTTTCCATCCTGATTCATAATAACTAACATAAACATCACTTATCACTGTTTATATTATTATCATAACTACAAGCCATACAACTTGAAGCATCTGAACAGGATAAACTCATTTCAAGTTATAGTTGAAACATAGAATTCTTCTACTCCGCATTATGTACTATCTCATACCACAATAATGCGATTACTAGAAATGTAACAATGAAAATGCCAAATCTGTAAATGCAAATCTTCATCTCATTAGACTTACTCAAATTACGGAATTATAAAAAAACAACTCACTGTTACAAAAAACCGCAACAGATATCCACAAAACCTGCTTAGTTGAGTCCTCTCCTGTAGAGCTCTTGACGTGCACCAGTGAAAGCCCAAGGAAAGCCAGTGTGCCGACAACTCTTAGACCAGATGGACGGGGACATGAAGAACAAAACTAGCCAATGGAAACCCCATAATCCATCCTGGAACCGATCAAGCACACACACATGAGGTCGCACTTCTTATAGCACCTGGGGCATCTTGGGAACCTGCATCACCAATATTTATCACTGCAAGATTCAACTCGAAGGGCAGAAGAGTCCCCATCATCCAATGCTATGCTCCCACAAATGTAACAGACGTCGAAGACAAAGTGAACCTTTATGAACATGCCCAGACGGTGATTGACAAAGTATAAGAGAGACATGAAAATATTGTTGGGGGAACACGCTAAAGTAGCGCAGACAACACAAACATAGAGCACATCATGGGAATCCACGGCACCGGAGAACAGAACGAGAATGGAGAATTCTTCACTGAGTTTTGCTCCTTTAATGACCTGGTAATCGGAGGCACTTTGTTCCCGCACAAGACCATCCACAAAACGACATGGATCTCCCAGGACGACAAGACCGAAAACCAAAAAGACCACATCACAAAACTCAGTGAAGGATTCTCCATTCTCGTTCTGTTCTCCGATGCAGTGGATTTCCATGATGTGCTCTATGTTTGTGTTGTCTGCGCTACTTTAGCGTGTTCCCCCAACAATATTTTCATGTCTCTCTTATACTTTGTCAATCACCGTCTGGGCATGTTCATAAAGGTTCACTTTGTCTTCGACGTCTGTTACATTTGTGGGAGCATAGCATTGGATGATGGGGGCTCTTCTGCCCTTCGAGTTGAATCTTGCAGTGATAAATATTGGTGATGCAGGTTCCCAAGATGCCCCAGGTGCTATAAGAAGTGCGACCTCATGTGTGTGTGCTTGATCGGTTCCAGGATGGATTATGGGGTTTCCATTGGCTAGTTTTGTTCTTCATGTCCCCGTCCATCTGGTCTAAGAGTTGTCGGCACACTGGCTTTCCTTGGGCTTTCACTGGTGCACGTCAAGAGCTCTACAGGAGAGGACTCAACTAAGCAGGTTTTGTGGATATCTGTTGCGGTTTTTTGTAACAGTGAGTTGTTTTTTTACGAGAGAGGGTTGTTGGCCCCATGCTCAACCCCCAACCTGGAGGGCCAGTGAGTGCTCTTAGTCTGGTGTCTGCTTTTCAATCTGTCTGGCTTGGGTTACCCTACCAGGAGACGAAACGCAAGCCTCCCAACCAGCGGCAAGGTATCTCTCTTTGGGATGACACAACAGTAAAAACATGATCTTTCTAGCATAATTTTTGTGAATGTGAGAGCTTAATAAATGTGGTTGGATTTGTATTTAAATTACTTATGAAAATCTATCTTAGTACATTTTAATGCTAATTATAACAAGTATTTAATAACTTTTTGGTGTGATCGAAAAATGTAAGATTTTAGCTTTACTGCGATGTGATTTTTTTTTCTCTGTTAACAGCAGTTTTAACAGCATAAACGGCACAGACATGTAGGGAACCACTGTCATAAAATTAATTCTTACACCCTACCGTCTACATGGACCTCACCAATATGATTGTCGCACAAACACAAGCATGTCCATGCGATCCTATCATAGTGGACAAAGCACACTTGATTCAGCTAAGTTTTCAGACCATCTCAAAACTGGAGAGAGAACGGGCCGTTGTCATACCCAACGAGCTGGACAAATCATCGCACATTTTGTCCATCCATTTACTTCAAGTTGCTCCTCTTCAGATCCAAGACAAATAAGTGACTAATTCATTCATATTATTCATGTCCATATTTATTTATTCCTTGCATATATCAGTGTGATAACCTGTGATAGATTTTTTGAATACAGTTTTATCTTTGTACGGTAACTCATCCGATAAGGAGGAGGACAAAAAAAAAAAACATTTCCAAATACTGGGGTATTATCCAAAGTACATGACTCTCCCCTGATGTAGCAGCTAATTCTGTGCTGATAATAACATAAAATTTGGTGACTTTTAATGTTTTAATGTTCAATATATTGTCTTTAAAGTGAGACCATTTTTTTTAATGTACCTAGTGGTTATTATTTTATTGAACAATTTAACTATTGATTATGTCACTAAATCTATAATAATAAAAAAAAATTTGAAAAAAAGGAAGCGTTCGTTTACAAGTCATCCACAATAAAACTATAAGGCTCATTATGTTAATTGTTTGTTATTATCCCACATATACATCTGTTCTTTCAAATACCAACTTTTATTTTACTTTAGGCCTCATCTAAAATTATATTGTACGGTACAGCAAAAAACATTATGCATCAACTCCAATAATAATAATTACGCAAGTTTAGAAAAGTGGTCGTACCTTGGCCTGATATTTTGCCGAAGTAGGGCATGGTCACCGGGGCTTAGGTGAGGACCTGCGACTCAGCTAAAACAATAAAGCCGGCCATAGACGTGTCGATAAATTGCAGCCATCAATTGACTGGCAATATTGCTATACAATATCCCAAGCAAAAATTGTCTTCCATCTGCCCACACACGCGTCGACAAAATCGTTCGATCCACAAGCTGAACTTGTGCAGAGCATCAAGCAGCAGCAGTAACGGCGCTCTCTGCGGCTATAATTATTAAGATTTGCAGAAAAAGAGCTAAGGCCAGCACCTGAACGCATGGAATCCTTAACTTGTTTGTCTCCTTACGAAAGACAGTGCGCAAATTCTTAATTTTTTTTTATAATGACATCTTTTTGAGCATCAGGGTTTTGCTCTCTCACCTTTGACAGTAACCTCTGATAAGACTTTTCACGTTTTTGTTTGTCATGATAACTATCTGATTTAACTTTCCATAAACACTCCTCTTCTTTGTATATTCTAATAAACTCCAAGAGAAATTCTTTGTTCCAAGATGCCATGGTTGTCTTCGATTATGAAAAAAAAAATTGTTTCGTTTCAACGTGTACAAAAGTAATGTCCTCACAACTCAGGATTATCAGTTAACAATGAAAGGGCTACAGTTTAGATCTTGGTTATATCATAGTACAAACGCACTCTAGACATTCGGCGAACGGCAAATACGATCACTAGGCTAGTAGGCGCCAGAAAGTCTAGTAGAATTGTCTCCTTTGATGTTTTTATACGTGCGTGGGAGTCGTACAAGGCACTTTTGGCTCGCGCAAAATTACATCGGCTTATTTCAAGATGGGTTGCACACGAAAAATCAACAGGACGAGACAGAAGAAACACGATTTTAAATTACATTAATGAGTAAAAATGTTCACCTTTGTTAATTGTCTCTCATTTAGTTCAAATAAAATCGTGATTGGCTTTTTAAATAATTAATGGATCTAGGTAACGCGATTTGTGAAGTGATGTAAAGCTATATCATATAATTATACTGATAGATAATTTAATAGAGAGACCAAAAAAACAACAAAAAAACAACATGGGCGGGAGTGGGGAGACAAGAATATTAAGTTTATAGAGGCAAATAACGAAATAAAATTTAATTCTCTAAAACGTGTTCTAACAAGCATCTCTACGCGTAGATTTTGCTAATTTAGGGTCGAGAAAACCAAATCTGTTGTCAGATTCAAAATCCGAAGGTTCATAAATGAACATTTGAGCAGCGAAAATAGCCTACTGCGCCGGCGTCGCCTTGTCTGGCCAAAATGATCGCAAAGCGATGATTTACAGCAATTATTGCAACGTCTATGGCCGGCTTAACAGT
>RQTK01000398.1:1174-87059 GCA_003991915.1 Elysia chlorotica
GATAGATAGATAGATAGATAGATAGATAGATAGATAGATAGATAGATAGATAGATAGATAGATAGATAGATAGATAGATAGATAGATTGTTTGATTAATATCAAGACACGAAGACACAGAATCAGTCTTAGCATAGTCAAATACAATAAAAGATTATGCCTACAAGCACAGACTGGTAGACTGATATTACGCAGAGTAAAAGACATTCATGCAGACATTATCATTGAACACATCCAGTGACAACAACGGGCTTTTATTTCAACCAATGAAAGAGTCAACGGTTTCCCCCTCTGATCACATTTTAAAATAATTGCACATATCCCAAAGCTTTCCTATTGTGTTATAATTATTTGCAGGTGCAACGTACAATAGCTGATTTTGAACTAAGAATTATGGAAAGAGAATGAAAAGTTTATAGAGGCCTTTACAAGGCTTGCCGTTATATCCCTCTATGAACTTTTGAATCAACTAAGATTACCACAACTACCACATCAACAAAAAAATAATAAGCAAAATGACTAACGAAAATTGCAATTATTGCGGTATATTTTGTAAGCGCTGTTATTAGTGTGTAAATGTATTTACTATAATAAATGTATTTAAATAAATATAAACCTTATAATTAATAATACTATATTAATGATCTACTAATTTACGGGTGAATTCAAAAGTGATCGTTATCATTCTTTCTTTGTTGCTGTTGTTGCTGTTGTTTGTTTGTTTGTTTGTTTGTTGTTCTTCTTTTTCTTCTTTTTTTTCTTCTTCTTCTTTTTCTTCCTCCTCCTCCTCTTCTTCTTCTTTTTCTTCTTCTTCTTCTTCTTCTTCTTCTTCTTCTTCTTCTTCTTCTTCTTCTTCTTCTTCTTCTTCTTCTTCTTCTTCTTCTTCTTCTTCTTCTTCTTCTTCTTCTTCTTCTTCTTCTTTTTCTTCTTTTTCTTCTTCTCTTCCTCTTCTTCTTCTTCTTTTGATTATGATCATAATAATAATGATAGTAAATATATGATTTTGGTGTATTCTTTGTTAGTCTTTACATTACTGTATTCAATAAACCGATCACTATGTAAAAGACCGAGAAAAATACGTTCTTTTGTTCCAAGAAATGGGTCATGCATGCTATGCGGAGTGGGAAGATGATAGACATGGAATTGTGTCAAGTACTTAGTGCTTGGAGTGTTCCAACATGCCATTTCAGTACAAAAGAATCTAGACTGCACAGTACAATTATTTTTTATTGAGGCTGACACAGATTTGTTCAATGTCAACTTTTCCTTTCTAAAGACGAGACTATAATAAAGAGATACGTCTTAAACAGCAACGCCGTACTAAAGACTATAATGTTATTTACGGCATTATTCCCCCGCCCCCAACTTTTAAAAATGAAAGGAGGAAAAGACAAGCAAAGCGGTGAAGTGTGTCAGCACAGATGTCAGCAATGCTGAAAGGACACGGCAGTGTCATATCACCACATAATGCACGACTGTCTTTCCCTAACACACGTTGGCAACAACTGTTTACAGTTACTGCAGCGTCGTTTTAACAAACCATAGAGGTAGCCTTCTCCTTTAATAGGGAGAAAAACTGTGTAGGCTTCATAGTCAGTGGTATGATGAAAAATGAGCATGCCTTTTTTCCTTCAACACGCATTTATTCATCGCAAACAAAATAATGTTATCCATTTTTTCCATTGTGTAATTTGTTTGTGATTCTATGATATTAGTGAAAAGTATGTTTTGAAGGTGTAATAAATTATGTTTATAGATTTAAACTTAAAGTAGCCTTGAAAGACCAAGGGGTACTCAGGTGTTCTAGAAGAAAGTTGAAGAGAGAGAGAGAGAGAGAGAGAGAGAGAGAGAGAGAGAGAGATGGAGAGATAGAGAGAGAGAGAGAGAGAGAGAGAGAGAGGAGGGAGAGAGAGAGAGAAATGGTTTAAGGCAAATTAACCTGACTACACAGGGGTGCAACTTTTCAACCTAAAGTTGTATATCTTTGATTTATTTTTTATTAGAAACTTGCGTGTATAGGTGGAGGCAAACTGGCTCAAGTGGTAGAGCTTTATGTGGCCGATTCCGTATCATAAAACTGGTTGGGTCGTGTCAGTATAATGTGACCGGCTGAGATAGGATTCATTCTATCCGGATTTTAACGTCTCCTAGGTTTCCCTGACGAATCTTATACAGCGACAGCCTTGTCTCGTGTGTGGCAGCCATAGAAATGTCAGACGTCAGTCTTGAGGCCCGTCTACAATACAGCATATGTAGCGATGATGTTGGACGTTATAAAGCAACGCGTATGAGTGTTTTTTCCTTCTCTGCTCTAAAAATAATAAACAATATGCCTATATACACCTAGTCCACATCACCTATTTAAACAGATCAGGTATACGAAGCAGTGTTCAGGTTATAAGCTTTAAGAAAAGTGGTTGGCTCCATTCCTGATTTTGCTGCACTGTATGTTACAGACAGTTGGGGTTGATATAAGAGTAGATCTGGGAAATCAGCTATTTTAAATAATAGCCTACAGTAAATAATATCTTTCATATAATAGTTTATTTACTTTTATGTAGATAAAAACAGGCTACTTACTTTGGCTGAATTGTCCTTCCAAAGCAACTGATATGCCTAGGTGATCTATTATGTACACACAATGTCTTCTTAATATCAACATACAAAAGGTACATGTACAAGATCTTTAAAAAAAAAAAACATAGGCCTAGGTATCTGACCTCACCTGAACTTGATAGTTAGGGGTGTTTCCCCATAATTCAAAAAGTATTAAGTGAAGCTCATAACTAGATCTAGATCTTTTCTAAATCTATAACAATATCTATGCCCTGAAATTCCTATTCCTTCCTTAACATTTAATCACATCGAAGTCTAGATCTATACAGTAAATAGTTCCATCACAGAATCGCTGCGCCCTCCTTCTTGATCACAGACAAGAGTGGCCCTTTATGATCTGACACCAGCGTTAACCTTTGCCTTGAACACGTCACGTTTCTTCTCAGTAACTTGAAGCGCTCTATGCTTATTGCTTGAACCTGCCCTCATGTTTCTTCTGCGTGACAGACAGAACAAAAAAGTCATCCGGGCCTGGGCTTGTGGAATTGGTGTTTTTCTTTGGTCTTGACCAGGAAGTAAATTATGAAGCTATAAGACGATAGAACTGGTGGTAGGAGATATTGCAATGGTAGTAGTGGTAGTAGTAGTGGTAGTAGTAGTGGTAGTAGTAGTAGTAGTAGTAGTAGTAGTAGTAGTAGTAGTAGTAGTAGTAGTAGTAGTAGTAGTAGTAGTAGTAGTAGTAGTAGTATTAGTAGTAGTAGTAGTAGTAGTAGTGGTAGTAGTAGTAGTAGTAGTAGTAGTAGTAGTAGTAGTAGTAGTAGTAGTAGTAGTAGTAGTAGTAGTAGTAGTAGTAGTAGTAGTAGTAGTAGTAGTAGTAGTAGGAGGAGGGGGGTGGGGGAAATGGAGAACCGGAGGAGGAAGGGGAAAAATACATGAACAATTCAATCCTTTACTCGCAGTGTGTACAATTACATGATACAAGAACTTTAAAAAGTTGTTATAGTACAGCTCAAAGAACTAGAAAACAGTACCAAAATCTTAAACTCTTGGCCTTCATAAGACAAACAAAACAAATACATTAAATATATTTAACCTTTAAAACTTTTGTTCCTTCATATTTTTAATATTTTCAAATAAAATATTATTATTTTTCCTTCTTTAGCAACATAAAATTTTATCAAAGCTACCTCGTTCTGGAATGTCGTGTGCTTTAACAAACAAAAAAATGGTCTTTACTCGTAAAAGTCATGCGCAAAATCACAACTAACGCTAGTGCAGAAATCATAGCATTTCCCATATACGCAGTCGCTTTTCATTACTGTTTCTATTTGTTGTGGGTTTTTTTTATCCTTTTTTTCTAGGTTCATTTTAGGACGAAAGCATGTTATTTTGTCACAAAGACTTTGTCACCCAAATGGTACCTGTGAAAATCTGGTGATATTTTGGAGCCAGGTTAATATTACAGGGTCGAAGCTGCTAAAATCAACGGCCTTGTCAAGGATCCACATGTAGAGTTTAACCTTTCCTGGGTCCTCAAACAGGATTCTGTATGGCGAGTTGTTAAGCGGGTGGTTTAGTAGTATTTTCATATGGCTGAGAGAATCACTGAACCAAACACTAGCTAAAACATAATTTTGGAAGCTTGCCAATTCACATTTCTTATATTGCTTGTAAGTGGCTTTAAAGTCCGCTGATGTTGCAGATAAAGTGAAAGAATTGAAAGCATTAAAATCTAATCAACAGAACAGGACTAGAAAAGTGTAAAATGGTTGAAAGTTGGAGTAGTGAATCATTTTGACGGGCCTTTTCATTCGTTGCGATGGTGGAAGGGTGTACTTTTTGTAGGAACATTATTTTTTCTCTGTTCTTGTTACATGCATTATCCAAGTTTGTTTATTTGCTCATGCCCATTCTAAACTCACCTGATCTTGATTTAGCGCTACATTAGAAAGGCTGCATTCTATCGCATGTATTCAGAAAGAACCTCATGAAGAAAAGGTTTCATCGAGGCGAATTGAATGCTAAAGAAATGCTTCGCCATTCAGATACGGGTTTGGTTTCCTTTCCATTCCATTTGTGTTTGTTTAAGTTAAGCTCTTATCTTGTAAATCAATACTAATGTTATATTTTCACGATTTTTATTCAAGGATAATTGCCGTAAACAACGCAAGGGCAACCTTTAGACTAAGAAGTATAAAAATTTAATTATAACATGCAACCCAAGAATCAGGTTCACTGCTGCCCGAGAAAAGGACATGAATATTAAGTATATTATGTGTTGGTATAAACCAGAAAAAAACGTAAACACTCCCTATTCTTCTTTCTCTCTGTCTCTGTTTGTATGTCTCTCTCTTTGTGTCTATACCTCTATCTCTCTCTCTCTCTCTCTCTCTCTCTCTCTCTCTCTCTCTCTCTCTCTCTCTATCTCTATCTCTCTATGTCTCTCTCTCTCTCTCTCTCTAAAAAAGGCAATAATTAATGGTCACGGCAGGCAGGAAGATAGTTTCTTCACAGATATATTTTCCATCAAGTTTTTAAAAAAGAATAATAATATAAAAAAAAAAAAAGAACGCATTGGTTTTATGCACCTGCAACTAGACCTTTGTTTTTATTTATTTCCAATTCAAATAACACTTCTATAACCTCTTTTGGGGGAAAACGTATAAGGTCAAGGTTTATTTACAGAATAAGATGATGTAAACAATTGCACTTTATTATGTTCATGTCGTTGAGTTCGAAGGCGCTTCTAGTTTATCGTCTGAAACAAAAATGTTTTGTTTATAGACTGACACATTTGATGCTTTGAGTCTTTGTACAGAGAGGGAAGACAATGCTCTCTAGTGTTATTGTTAAACATGTGAAGGTAAGTCACCAAAACATAAACAGAGCGACAGATTCTGGGTCAGGAACAACAACAAAGAGGCACTGGCCCATAGAACGTTGTCACACGATATAATAATTATATACTGTGTTTTTAAATACTTCAAATTCTTTCACTCATTTTTATTTTCACTTATAAATAAGTTGTGGACGCATTTAGCTTCTCTTGGAATTGTGATCACTTGTAGATATTGGTACATCAATTAATTGAGTTATAGTGGGTCACTGTTGTTTGTTGTTGTTTTTGTGTGTGTGTGTGTGTTTATTGTTGTTTCTTCTCATATTCTGCACTTCATTGAAAGTTCTAGCACCAAAGGTAAATATTGTGTGTACGAGGGAAGGGGGGGGGGGGGGGGCAAAAAAGGGGTTGGGCTTACACGCCACTTTTGTTGCTTCTCGTGGAATCATTTGAAACATTCAACACATTTTATCAGTAAAGGACGTGAAGGTTTAACACATTTAAAAAAAAACATTCTTGACTCCATTGAACATCTATGAGAATCTAATTCTCATGCTCGGAATTCTCAAAACAATTCAACAAGTTTAAAAAGGCTATTTACCGTGCCAGTGTCTTGCTTTCATCCAATATAAATATTTGTCTCATTCCCTTCACTGCTAATAACATAATTATTGCATGAGAAGAGTTCTTTACATTGCTGTTTCTACAGCGCGATACAGGTCAAGATATATTTATATTGGTAAAATCGAACAATTCATTCTTAATCTTACATATAAAAAGTAGAAAAATAGACGAATGAAGAAATAAAAAAAAAGAAAACGAGGACATCTATGGTATAATACCTTGCTCAATTTGAACATATTCAAAATGAACTAAACCAAGGCCGTTATTTTGCTTCGCACACCGCAACATAAAGATATTTTCTGCTTATGGATAAAACATATGACATAATGATGAAATGTTCGTTATTTATGCTTTTGGACAGCGAAGACATCAGATTGTTAGATTATTGAATTGGTGTTGTTGCGAGAGAGAGAGAGAGAGAAAGAGAGAATATATCAATATATATACATAATATCTTCTCCACATTATAACGTATACGTTCAGCGTTTGAAAGTATGCAGACCTACTGTCTCGATGATTAAGCTTTTTGTCGATAAAAAAATATGACATGGCGGTATACATTAACTGCTTTGACATGTCATACTACACCACAATCAAGTTACATGGAGGAGAGGCTTGAATTGCTCTTGAGATTTGTCAGACAAAGTCGCACAGTAAATGTGAAACAATTGAAAATATCTATGAGAAACACCCTACCTAATCTCCGTCCTCACAAAGCGTGTTTAAAATGTACGAGTACTTTGGACGTGCAAAGGTTTTACTCACTTTTGCAGAAATTAGGTCGTAAGTAGAACGACGAGTGAGCTTACAACTCGTCTTAAGACTTCTTGCTCGCAATATATCTTTAGAGGAGTTGTAAGCTTACCACTACATTGTACTTACAACACATTATGTTTTCATTATTATATATTCGCATAATAGTCTCAATTGCAAAGCAAAAGAGACTGAAAGTGGTTCCTGCAAAAAAGGCAATAATTAATGGTCACGGCAGGCAGGAAGATAGTTTCTTCACAGATATATTTTCCATCAAGTTTTTAAAAAAGAATAATAATATAAAAAAAAAAGAACGCATTGGTTTTATGCACCTGCAACTAGACCTTTGTTTTTATTTATTTCCAATTCAAATAACACTTCTATAACCTCTTTTGGGGGAAAACGTATAAGGTCAAGGTTTATTTACAGAATAAGATGATGTAAACAATTGCACTTTATTATGTTCATGTCGTTGAGTTCGAAGGCGCTTCTAGTTTATCGTCTGAAACAAAAATGTTTTGTTTATAGACTGACACATTTGATGCTTTGAGTCTTTGTACAGAGAGGGAAGACAATGCTCTCTAGTGTTATTGTTAAACATGTGAAGGTAAGTCACCAAAACATAAACAGAGCGACAGATTCTGGGTCAGGAACAACAACAAAGAGGCACTGGCCCATAGAACGTTGTCACACGATATAATAATTATATACTGTGTTTTTAAATACTTCAAATTCTTTCACTCATTTTTATTTTCACTTATAAATAAGTTGTGGACGCATTTAGCTTCTCTTGGAATTGTGATCACTTGTAGATATTGGTACATCAATTAATTGAGTTATAGTGGGTCACTGTTGTTTGTTGTTTTTCTTTTGCGTGGGCGTGTGTGTGTGTGTGGGTGTATCTGTTTGTGTTTGTTGGTGTTTCTTTTCATAGAGGGGGAGAAAGAAAGAGGGAGAAAGTGACACATCGAGATTGAGTACGGCCAGACTGAAAGACAAAAAGATAATATGTAGTTGCACGAGACGTTTTTCATTCAAACAGAAAAAACGAATAAACCAGAAACTGTTATTGTTGTGTATATATTCTTTAATTATCTTGTTTGCGACACATTTAGCTTAATATAGCTTTAAAAATAGTACATCCAAAGAATGTCCACATGCCTAGATAAAAAACGAGCAATTTATTATGATAACTACGGTTTCTATATAGATGAGGCCTAAAGATTGAAACAATATTATTTTTATAATATAAGAGGAAAAACATTAAAATCACGTATCAAAAAATCTTATAAATCTATTCCAAAAATACAAATATGTTTCAATCTTATTAGAATAACAGACTTTTGAACTAAAAATACAAAATGTAACTGTGTTAGTTTTATGCGTATACCTATTTATTGAATAAGCATACATTAATCTGGAGGATAAAGAGTTAAACCAGAGCATAAACTATTATGATTTTGCAAATTAGTACATTGTATAGTAATAATAATTCTGATGCTTTTTAAACCTCTATTATTCGCCACGACCTTGAAAATTCTATCTTGGAATCAACGCCGAAAAAGGAAATAGAAAGATTGTTAAGGTTTTTAAATTCTCCCAGTGAATCTCCAATATTAGTGGATATGAAGCTCTAGACTATTGGATAGTTTTATATATTTGGTGGGCAATTAAGGAGCGAGTAGCCCTACGTGATATCTCTGTATCGTCAGTGGAGTGTGAAGGTTGGCTTGAAGGTGATGACCTGAAGTCAACTATATAGGAGGTGAAGGAGATAAAATGTTTGACCGCGGAATTCTAAGGCCATCTTCCACCCCCATTCCTCCTTAGACCGTCCTGGCGCAACTCGTGAGACGAGGGGTCATTTTCAGGCAATGAGGATTGGGGGAAGGGGCGAGGGGCGTGGAGGGACATAGTGGAGAGGTTAAACCACCTGCAGGTAGGCTACCACAGTTACCACCCGAAGAGCAAAGACTGTACTGGCATAAAAAGCGAGCCATAAGTAATGTTTGTAATTGACTGATATTATTGATAGCGCTCAGGTTAATATCACTGACACGCACTTAGTGGCACGGTTGTTGGAGAAGAAAGCCGACACGTTTTTGCAGGAAAAGTAAAAGATCATAGGCCTAACATTACTGTGACTGAGCAGAATTAACATTCGACCAAACAAGAAAAATTTGAACGAAATAATGCCTAGCATCAGAACTATAATAAAATCGTCTTGATTCAACAGGCACTGCGATAGAAACATGACTTGATTCCATGCGAACCAAAACATGGAAAAAGAAATGTGGGTGGAAAGCACTGTATATTTACTGATCAATTTGATCAAGACATGACAGGAATTCCGCGGGAAAATCTTGCTTGCGAAATGGAGGATGGAAAAGATGGTCAAAGCAAATGCTTGACTGCGGTCGCGAAGATAGATAGATAGTTATATCTTTGGTTAGTGAAGCGCATAATGCAGACTTCACAAGTTTATTCTTTCGTTCATATTTATATTGTGTAACTTTAAAGATAGACATGAGGTTTTATTTTTGTGTTAATCACAGCTATAATATTCTAAACTGGTCTCGCGAGAATCGTCTATCTCATCCTACCACTTCGGCAGATTCGGCTTCAATGTTTGGCATAAAAGTGAACACTAGCTTAGGTACTGAAAAAGAATGCTGGCGCTGAACAATTCTTCGCAGTGTTACAAAATAAACGCTCACAATGTTGTTGAACCCTATCTTTGGCTTTTTATTTTTATAAAAGAGGTTTTTAGGTGGTCTTAATGTGTGTAAAATGGGTAAATCATCAACATATTGCTATTATTTACCGGCAGTAATTTTAGTGTAATTAAGGCAGAGGTTTAAATTTAAAAGGAAATTAACTCTTTATTGCGTAGAACAAAATATTAATATTACATAATTATGCCAAAAGTCATTTGAAATATCGGCTTCCTTTAACTAAGAAACTTCAAAAAAACTTTCCAAATCATCCTTCCTTTTCGGCACTTACAAGGAAAGGATGACCCTCAATCACTATTCCTAGGTTATTTGGGACTGACCTCTTTAAACAACAATACAAAGGGAAATATGGCTTTTAAAATGACCCATGGCACATAATTATGGTTAAACCAATAATATTGTTCGAAAATGCACACTATTGCGAGAAAAAAATAAACTCGAGTGAATTGCAACTGATCGATTGTCGTAGTGAGCTGTTTCAAACAAAGCTCTAAAGAAAATTCCATATATAGGCCTAATATAAATAACTACATTTTTTTTAATAAACATAATCTGAAGTTAACATAATAAAAAATAAAATATTTACAAGCCACACAAAAGTGATTGCAACAAATGAATCATATTAACTACCAAGGCCTTGCTGTGAAGAAAAGGGGTGATTTTAAAAATCTACTTAAGTCTTTGTACAAAACAAGGTATGAAATACTGAAGGGCTTTTGTGTGCGAAAAAATCATTAAAATGAATTTTGATTTGAACAATAGTGGGTTGCTTTTTATATTTTTGCTTGGTTTTTGATGCGGAAACATGCCAGGTTCATTCAAATCAGGTATAATAGTCTGAGAGGAAAAAAAACTGATTAAAAAAAACACGAAAATCTTACAGGATATTTATTCGAATCCGATATGAACTTAATAAGTATAGCTTTGGATAACATATTTAAAGTACAAAGTGTTAGTGTTTTTCCGGTTAAATATTCATAATAAATTCAGAAAAGGTAGTTTCCTAAAAGATATTATGAAAACAAACAAAAAGTATTTAAAATTAGAAAGATTATGATCAATTAAGTTTTTCTAAATGGTACCATCACCAAATAAATATAACTTCTTTATACAAATAAATGATACTCACATTGTTTTATTTTGCAATAAAAATCCTATGTAGATGGTGTTTGAATGTTTTAAAATTCATGAGGATTTCAATGATTTTTTTTATATTCTCATAGCATCCGTTTTGTTATGTTATGAATCTGTCATGGATTGACGTAAGATGTTAAATTACCAGGAAGAGAGAGAGAGAGAGAGAGAGAGAGAGAGAGAGAGAGAGGGAGAGAAAGAGAAAGAGAGAGAGAGAAAGACAGACAGACAGAAAGACAGACAGAGAAAGAGAGAGAGGGGGGGCAAACATTTAGTAATAAATATAAAATAGTGACGGGGGGAGAAGAAAGAGAGGGGGGGGGGGGGGGGCGTGGCGGGGGTCCAGATTATTGATGTTACTGATTATCCCAACCCAAACGTCACTTGTTCCATAAACTTAAGCTTATCTCATCTTATCTCCAAATCTACTCTAATTGGTTGGAATGATACTTTGGCTTAAGCATCTTTTTCCGGGCTCAGTAGAGGTCTGCGAGGCGGCCAATGATGTCTAAGATCTGGCCGTCCACATGGATGGGAGGTGCCTGGTCCCTCTGGGTGCCGCAGTGGGCCAGGGTCATGCGGCACTCCTGCTCCAGCCGCATGATACCGTCCATCAGGAAAAAGATGTTATTGTGGTCCACGTTCTGGATGCTGTTTGAATGGATTGAGGAAAATCATTATGAATCTTAGAGAAATGCGTTATATTCAAAATTGGTTAATTGTTGTTAATGTTGTTGTTGTTGTTGCTGCTCCTATTCCTGTTGTTGTTGTTGTTGTTGTTGTTGTTGTTGTTGTTGTTGTTGTTGTTGTTGTTGTTGTTGTTGTTGTTGTTGTTGTTGTTGTTGTTGTTGTTGTTGTTGTTGTTGTTGTTGATGTGAATGAGGATGATGATGATTTTCTTGTTGTTGTTGTTATTGTTTTATCTGGAAGTCTAGGTTCCTAATGCAGATCAGGCCATCCTGTTCCCAATTGTTGGTTCTGTGTGAGTATAACATGATTGGTTGTGACACATGTCATGAGAACTCCGCTCTGTCTCTGTGTGCGAGATGGTCTTGTTGCTTTAAGAGACCAATAAATCAAAGATTAATGGGAAATAATGGCTACCTGTAGTGAATATAGAGTTGTTCTGCGAGTTTCCTGCAGTAAAAGTCACCACGATCTCCTGGCATGCCTTGGTCCTCGTGGTTTCCCTGAAATATAATTATAAAAATAGGCACGCTTACTGTTTCGTTTTATTTTTGTACAGATTGAGGTTACTGGTGAATTCGCAAATGACACACGATGGTGGTGATGATGATGATGATGATGATGATGATGATGATGATGATGATGATGATGATGATGATGATGATGATGATGATGATGATGATGATGATGATGATGATGATGATGATGATGATGATGATGATGATGATGATGATGATGATGATGATGATGATGATGATGATGATGGTGATGATGATAGTGATAATGGTGGTGGTGATGGTGGTGGTAGTCGTGGTTGTGATGGTGGTGGTGGTGGTGGTGGTGGTGGTGATGATGATGGTATCCGTGATGATTATGATGATTTTTGTACTTGGTCTAGATACCTATGTAGAGAATAATATTGAGAAGGACAAGTGGATTAGTAGTAGCGAAAGAGAACTCATTATATCATCTTGAGTAAATGACTTTTGTCTTAAGAGGCTCACTGGCGGCAATAGCTATAAATTATTATTATAGGAGCGAAATGGTACGATGGCTAAAAGGGCAATGTTATATTTAGGACAGGGTGTGTAGGATAATCATATAACAAAACCTATGATGTACTACCCACTGTGAGGTAGATGAGTATATCATTCATGCAGCTGAGGCGGTGATGACGTGTCAGCATACGAGTGTTGTTCATTAGCAGAATGATCTTCTCGCAAGCCTTCATTGCCATTCGGTGCAGCGTAGTAACCGGCATCATGCGGTCCGGGGAGAACCGAATGCACTCCGTGTTTCTCTGAGGGGTGCTATTTCGTAGCAGCTGGCACTCGACGTTTTGAGCCATCTTGTTGATAAGTTGACACTGCGAAATACGATGATAGTCTCGATATAATGTTCATACTTAGATAATTATAACTGATTTTTTAAAGCCGATTTTTAACTTTGTTGTTGTTGTTGTTGTTGTTGTTGTTGTTGTTGTTGTTGTTGTTGTTGTGTTATAGTTGTTCTTGTCTTTGTTTTTGTGTGCGTGTTGTCTTTCTTTGTTCTTTTTTATCCTAAATGTTGTTCTTACAAGTTTACTCGGTTCGGTTAAATAATATTTTGAGATGAAATGCTATTTACATTATTTTCTCCTCTTGGTGATATACCTCTTCGCAAAGACTGAGAAGTAATAGAAAGAGAGAGCAAAATTACAACCGCATCTTCAACTTATAAAAAAGCATTAAGTTAACAACTTTGCTAAACTATAGTAACTACATGTATATTTAGGTTCGTAAGCGGATAAATTTTCGTCAGAGTGATCTTTCATCAGCTAACAACAAAAATAACAAATTTTCGTTCTGGGGAGGTATCTTTTATTTCATATTAGGTACAGTAATTTAATTTGGTGTCAGTGCAATTGCACTTTAGAACATTCGCGAGTGGGTAGTTTACTCTAACGACCTCTTCGTTTGTACACAAGGCACAAAACAATGTTTGATAAGGGGAGTGTCATAGACCTATGGCGACAGTCCGGTTAATAGATATCATGTTTAGACAATTTATTATGCTGTTTACCGGTAGACCCAATGAAGTTGGGACATTCCTAATAATACTAATGATAAAAGAGTAAAGATGGACTCCTTGTTCAGCTATACGTCTCCTTAGTTTTTATGAACAGTCTTATAGGACGACAGAGGCAACAGCAGAGATACAAACATCATACCTCCAGTTCGTCAATATAATTATTGCTTTCAGATGCGACCGAAAAAAAAAGATAAGAAGAGGAAAACTACTTAAATTCTTAAACTGATTGTTTTTAGATATTATATTCTAAACCATCACTCAAAATTTTAGTTTTGGTTGTTGTTGTTGTTGTTGTTGTTGTTGTTGTTGTTGTTGTTGTTGTTGTTGTTGTCGATCACAAACATCCTACTTTGGTCTTCAGCTATGGTCTATTATTTAGTGTTATGGATATACATGGGATGTTTGGAGGTGGCGGGTGCTGGCGACATATCAATACAAATTACAATGTATTTTGTTGGTGGTGATGTTTTAGAAGGGAAGGTAGGGATATTTGTCTCTGGGTTTTGTTTTTGTTTTTGGTGTTTTTTGGTTTGTTGTCTTTTGGTTTTTGTTGCTGGTTTTTTGTGTAGGCATATTGTTTTTTGTGTATTGTTTTTTTTTTGTTTTTTTTTTTTTTTTTTTTGTTTTTTTTTTTTTGGGGGGGGGGGAGTTGCTTTCAGCATTAGCCTAATTATACATTTTTAAACATCGTTTTTAAATCATTAGAGGTACTTGTTTTTTTCTTCAGTTTGCATGCATATCAAGTGGATATTCATCTTTTTTAAATCACAAAAAGCTAAACTGGAATATAGCCTACTGTAGAATAGAATAGAGAACAGAATACTGTAAATTCAAAGTACACAAGCAAAAGTATTTTCAAAGCATATACGTAAAACCAAGGTTTTATGCGAAGCTGAAAGAACATTGCATATCATAAATACATAAATTTTCAAAATTCCGTCTTTCCTCAGTCTTAGTAGTAGGTCTACACATAATTATAAGCATTATATATTTAAAGATGTGATATATTTAACCATCAATAAAATTAATGTAACAAAGGAAGTAAAACTAACATGTATTCAGCGAAGGACGTGTCTGTATGTGTCTTTAGTTAATGTCAGAGTGTAACTAATTTGTTTCCATTAACTATGTTGAGTAATGCTCTGAGTGTGAAAGTTGCTAGGTTTTCTCAGTCATAATAATTATTTTGAACCAAAAAAAAAATAATTTTATGACATACACACAGGATGCCTCAATATTGGGAATCGGCATAGTCTGAGATAAATATATTACACTTAAACGCAGAATACATTTACTGTAGATCCACATACAATATCCACAATCTAGATCTATATGATCACTGCTAATAACGGTACTAGTTTAGATTTGTATGTGTTTAGTTTTATGTTTATTGCCTATCAGGTTCTAGACATAAGTCCAATTCAAGGGAAATGAATAGATACTAGTTCTAGATTAAATTATTCGTAATGAGATGCAATGTGTACCAAATATCATCAACGTATTATTAGGCCTATTCATATCTTTCTAGATCTAGATCTAGAATCTAGGTGTCTAAGTCTAAATATCCGTGTCCTGGTGTATATCTAGTAATACGTCTAGAATTTGGTCAACATCCTAATCGAAATTAAAAATGTTTTAGAATTTAGGGTTTAACTTAATATTGTATGTTGTTAACTATTTATTTATCTACTTAAATTAGCGATTGTTTCTCACATGATATAGAGTAAAGTGAAGTTCACTTTCGATCTTGCTGCGGCGTCCAATGTTACCCTAGGTAGCAACCACATGAAATTATCTCTAAAATGGAAGAGTTCGTCAGATGCCATGGTCTCTATAGAATGTATTCCCGCTGTATGAGTATACATTGGTTGGTTTCTTAATCATTAATGACCAACATTAGTAACTAGCCAATATAGCGGATGGGTCCCAAGACGAACGTCTTCTTAACCGGCATTGGAACACAGGTTAGATAAGTACATTATATAAATAACCATAATAATATGTCTACCTTTTCTGTGCATTAATATCCTACGACTGTGCCGGCTCGTGAGATCGATATCGAACACGGGGGAATCCCCCAAAAGAGAGCCAACAACAGTTCAAAAAAATATATCACTGGTTCAGTTTCATTTTATTTCTTTGAAATTTTCACGGGGAACAAATTAATATTCTGGGATTTTTTAAAGCTACATTGTATTGTTATCTTGCTGGCTCAAGTGAGGTCCGTGGTTCGAATCCCACGATCGGCAGATTTATTGGTCCAATTTCGTTCCCTTTGAGCGGCTGAGAGAGGAGTCATTGTGATTGGTATCCCCGCCCTATCTCGTGTGTGGCAACACTTAAAATTGTTAGACATCCACTGTCCACAATAGCCTATGTAGTGCTGACGTTGGACGTTAAACCAACTCAAGTGAACTTGATTAAATAGTATTACTTGGAACAATAGATAATTATTTAAAGCTTATTTAAAGTGCTTTATGCAATTATGTCATAATAGATATAAAAGATCTTGAAGGTTCACAACAGAGTATCTGCGATCTTCCTAATCAAAATAGGGTCAAAGAGGGGCCTTGGGCATTCTGTTACATTTCCCATTTTCATTAAGATAGTTTGGCCCATAATTCATTTTTCTGACTTCCATTAAAGAAAAAAAAATACATTTTTTTACAGGGTGTAGAAAATGTGTTGTCAATGCAAGGAGAGCCAACTTAGAGAAGACACTCAAAGAATATTATTAAATAGAACTTCAGAAGCAATGCAGTGTCCGCTGGGCACTTTGAGGAATCCTATTTTACTAAATCAATATCCCTAATTTGCCAAACTCTCACCAAGGTGCAGCTTACCATTACAGTTTTCTGTTTCACTCTTGAAGTTCTGGCTAAAACTTTGAAACTTGAAAGAAATTTAATTGACAATTCCGCTGGGGGTATTTATTATATGTCACGCTCATAAATTTTCTAAAAATTGAAGAAAGAAAAGGGGTGGGCATGTGTGTGTGTGTGTGTGCGCGAATCACAGAAGAGAAAATAAATTGTGCCCTTGCAGTTCTTATGACAGGTGTAACAGTGTGCGAATCACAGAAGAGAAATGAATGATCAACTTATAGTACAATGCGTTACAACAGGTAACGAACATCTTTGTCAACATTCGACTTCATAGTTCATCATTTGAATTTTGATTAATACCAGACACCTGAAGTCAATGGAAAGCAGGAATGCCAAAAGTGCTACCAGAAAAATAAACATTCAAGAAGCAATAGCTCTATGCCAAGTTTTTCCTGATCATTATTGAGCAGTACCTGTACTCCACTCATAGTCATTGTTTTTTCTTTTTGTTTTTTTTTTTTGTTTCCATTTCTTTCTTAGTTAATGTAGTGTTCATGCGGCTTTCAACTATTAAGGGTAATTGCGTAAATTTTGACAAGAGAAGGTTGATTTAACAAAGAATAAAATCAATTTTAATTTCTTTTTAAAAATCCTATGATTGAAGTAAACGCTTCTTCTTTAATCGCTATTTAAAAAAAAACCCTCTCGCTCTCAGTTGGGCCTGCAAACGCCGTAATGCCAAACTGACACACCCACGGCGCATGTCACGCAGCCTCTCCCTTTCTGTAACACTGTGACGTCACTTCGTACACCATCTCGCTAATATCTAAAGTCTCTGTGCATACAATGTAATCATTTGAAAATGACATCAATTTCAAACGAGTTTTTCAAGCTCAGTGTTAGAGCTTCGCAGAGTTTTCAGACGATAAGAGTTTGAGCATAACGATTAACGATACATCGCTGTGCGTTTTGAAAGATTGCATAACTTGGCATGTTCCAACTATATGGAAAAAATGCCATGTTCCTGAGATGTTAAGAGTAGGCCTACAGATTAAAATCGCATCCAGAAATTATCACTTGTTTTGCCTCATAGATGTCTTTAAAACTAGCTAATAAAGACATAAAAATCGCAGCATCGAGAATTCTGTATTTATGATCACTCACAAACGATTTACACATTAATTTTTTCTTTATCACAATCATGAGCCGCACCCGTTCACTAAGTTCCCAAACATCTTTTTTAAGAAGAACCAACGCCTTTGTTTGCAGGCTTATCTTCAACAAACAAGTCCAACACAGGTTTTCAAAAGTTGAAATTGCACCCAGAATAATGCATTTTACTTAGTTCCTACAGCAGCGATGAGCCATCTTTTCAAAGAACAAGCACAACTTGTCAACCTGTCTTACAAGCATTAAACCAGATGTTCTACGAGAGCTAGAATAATTATCCATGTAGCCTAAAGTGTCTGGACCGTACGCGTAAGATCCACAATTTAAAATAAAACTAGAGTGTAAAATTACAGAAAACCAGCAGTAAAAACTCGGTCTTAAAATTGCTCAACCGCCTAAAGGAATGGTCTATGAGCACGCCTCATGCTAGCTCCCGTATAAAAAGTACTGACTGTGTGTGCTCTTTTTGTGAAGCATCTCGCTAAATATCTAAAGTCTCTGATAAAACAATGGCACGTAGTTATTAGAATATTACCTTTCATAAGTGATAACATTAACAACCTTACTCTACACCTTTACATTTGTTTTTGACTCCATTTAAATAGTTATGGAGTGAAACAATAAACCGCTAGCTCACCCAAACGACAAGCAAAACGCTTTGTAAAGAAACATATCTTACTAGAAATAGAATAGACCAAACATTTGGATCTAGATTTGATTTCTTTACTACTGTTGCTTTTATTTTACAATTAGATATTTTATATTCATGATCTATTTTACTTTATTGTATATCCCTTTTTTATCTTAGTCTTACATGTAAAATCTTGTGTAGGTAAACATTTTTTAATTGTCTGATGAAGACATAGGTCGAAAGCTTACGTCTTTGTACATGTATCTCTGTGTACGGTATTCTTAGAGCTGCACTATACCTTTTTTTTTAAATGTGTGCCGTGTATATTAAATAGTAATAGTTCAGTTTGTAATAAAAAAAATTAACAATAGCTGAAGAGCATTGTATTTTACAAAGCGAATAGGCGTTGCCATTTTTTATTGTGCAAGACCATTGTAATTTGTACTTACAATATGCTAGCCAAATTTTAGCTCTGGACGAGGAGTCAACCTACACAGTTGTGTCTTTAGTACACTGACGGGATAAAGAAGGAGAATCGCCCCACTCAAGCCAATGATCTATACACTGTACCCAATAACAAACCTGATTGGTCAACAGCCCCCCTCTACCTGCTTTGTTAACAGCAAGACCGCAGGAATGAAGAATAAGTAGCCTAGAAAATAAGGTACTCCCCTGTGGATACCTTAAGTAGTCTACCAGTAGCATATACATGTACTACAACTTATACGTTATAGGCACTGCTCTATGGGTACCTTATGTCTACCAGTAGCTATAAGCACTTCCTTATTAAAACTGCTGTAACTGTAGGCACTGTGAAACATATTCCTTAAGAAATCTATTGTTGTTGATACCATTGAAGGTAAAAGGCGACTGGCAATTAAATGTAACAGGCCATTTAAAATATGTATAGGACATGAGTCTTAAAATGCAGAAACAAACAGGATAGTGAAATCAACCAACTTTACAGCAATAGAAATAAATAGCTTTATGACATAACTTTTTTATTGTCCAACATATATTAACCCATAATTTACCAGCCATCTGACAATTTTACTGTGATATATTACCGGGTTAAGGGGCATAACTCTATTTTGTTTCATACTTAAGTCATAAAAATCATTAATAACATCTTAATCATAAAAAAATAAAATTAAGTGAATAATACCATATTTTGCAGAAATGGATAAGCTTTTAATTGATATACAAAATGCTGATACAAAATGAAATCTACTGTCAGAAAAAAAAATAAAAAAGAGAAAAATGGAACAACGAAATTGGATTTTGGTCTGTTTCATTGAAACTTACAATGTTTTGCCACAGAACAGAACCAGGAATGAAAAGTTTGAAAAAATCAATAGCATCTGCAGATTAATCAAAGTCTAAAAAATAAAAAATTGGGCCTGTTCTGCAGGTAGATAGCTCTACTTCAACATCATGAAGGGTAGAGGACAAGGGGAAAGGGCTGTTAGGATCGTTTGGAGTAGGGTCAGAATCTAGATCTAGATCTAGATTAACATCTAGATCTAGATCTAGATTATCATCACTGTCTTCTTCTTCCTCATCACCTCCATGTTCAAACTCAATATCATTCTCCTCATAGCCCTCCTCTTCATCTACAGGGCTATCTTTCTCTACAAAGTCTTCTTGAGAAAAGTGTCTAACCAAGTCATTGAGGAAATTAAAAGCCGTTTTTAAAAAAAATCACGGCTTTGAAACCAGTCAACCGATTCACATGCGGTAAACAGAAAATGAAAATTCGTGTTCCAAAAACCGGAACAAACCAGTCAACCGATTCACGAGGAACTCTTCTTCGAGAAAGTGTAAAAATTATAAATAGGCGTTATTCCGTATTATAAAAGTGTATGCAAAACCAGTTTCATAGCGGGCGATAGCGGGCGATCCGGGATAATACCATAACGGGCGATAGCGGGCGCTACGGTAAATTATGGGTTAAATACCTAGAAAATAAGGTACTCCCCTGTGGATACCTTAAGTAGTCTACCAGTAGCATATACATGTACTACAACTTATACGTTATAGGCACTGCTCTATGGGTACCTTATGTCTACCAGTAGCTATAAGCACTTCCTTATTAAAACTGCTGTAACTGTAGGCACTGTGAAACATATTCCTTAAGAAATCTATTGTTGTTGATACCATTGAAGGTAAAAGGCGACTGGCAATTAAATGTAACAGGCCATTTAAAATATGTATAGGACATGAGTCTTAAAATGCAGAAACAAACAGGATAGTGAAATCAACCAACTTTACAGCAATAGAAATAAATAGCTTTATGACATAACTAGAATTGAATTTAAAAATTGAAAATCAGCCATATCAGCACAGCACTCGTAGTCATACAGTCAGAGCATTAGTTATTAAGGTGAACAGTAATGCCACACCCAGACCCAGACTGACCATTTCAAACTTAAAGCGCAGCATGGGTGGAAACGGCAGCTGTCCATTAAAAAATTTTTTTCAAGGTATTCGGTGCATGCATATTCTTTTTTTATTTTCGAAGTGTCTAGCGAAACCCTAAATGGGACCTAACGAGGCAAAAAGGCTAAAGAAACCCCAGAAATATTCTGCTTGGCGTATGCATTATTTCCGGCATTTGCCTTCTCTCTTTAGTAATGACCCTGAAACCTACACCAATATAGGCCCAAAGGTGGCACCAATTATTAATAATATTATTATTACCATTATCATTGTTATGCTGATAAACACCATTGAAAGAGTTTTCACTTTGGTCCTGTACCACCCAGTACACTGTAGACCTAAGCCATGTTTTTTACACTTTGCAGAAAAAAGTCCAAAAAAATATTAAGTTATACTAGCTTCGAGTCTTAGGTTTTGCAAGTGACTAGATTAGGGTTTCCTCCTACTGCCACTCCCACTAAAAAAACTAAGGGAAATAATTATTATCCTTCAAAACGACCCACCGTCTTTTTAGATCTAGGTTTAGATTTCAGAGCTAGAAGAGTTCTAGGTTGGAGCTAAACCCCAGAGAGCGCACAACAGAATCCTTTCTACAATCTAATCATTAATCATTAAGCCTTATGTCCAACAACACTGAAACAGACCTTGGTATAAATCTATACCTTCAGCCCAACCTTAGATCTAGTTAAGCTTGGCACTAATATCAGTTCATATATTCTAATTTAATACACGACTAGCATAAATCTTTGCCTAGACCAGCTTGTTTTCGAAGTTAGATAGCTAGATGTGCTGACATGCTGTAAAAACAAACTCCCCAAAAATTGCTCACTGTTTATATTGATTTTTTTCTTCTAATTCCTGACCTGGCTAGGCATGTCCCATCTAAGGCTATTTCTTTTTTTAAATGCACTATGAGTAAAACTTACAGCAGTCAGATGTTATAAATGCAAAAAAAGTGAAGCAAATTTTAGAATATGAAAATGTTTCAGTTCATTATACACCATGGATTAAGTAGACTTATTTGAATAGACAACCAAATCTTTTGACAACAGTATGATCTCTTTATTACAAGTCTCTTTCACTATCAGTTCATATAGATCAGTCCAAAGCCTGGCTTTACTTAAAACAATCAAACCAATAGACATATGAATTGGAAATTTTAAAACTAAATACAACGTTTTATTTACATATAAATCCTCATATTCATCTCATAAACATATATCTGTAAACAATTTTCCCATCAACAATCAGAGACCTAAGTAATTACAATTTTAAATACCTACATAATACTTTGTCATGATGATCCCTTTTCAAATTTTACATCCATAAAAAATAAAATCATGATACAAAATATAAATTACTTCCAAGTATTGCATTACGAGACCAGCTCCAATTATTCCTATGCACATTTTTATTCAACTATAGAGGGGTGTTATTTTCCCTGCATTGCTGTTTCAATGGTATTTCACAAATTATTCTTTGACTGACTTCTATATTTATACTTTTAGAACAATGTTTCTCAGGTCCTGACTCGCATACTGACTGAGATAAATAGAATAACCCATTCATTTACAAAGGTTGAAATTAAAACGAGTTCATAATTATCAGTGTTTCCTCCAAAAATCATTAAACATTGTGTCATTATTTTCTTTTTAAACAAATAGGCCCATTTACAGGAAAGAAGCAACGACTTTGATACACTGTGTGAACGCGTTTTTTTAATTATGAGGAAATATAAGAGATTTACCAATTTGTATTTAATGCATGTATATATAAAAACAATACCATAAAAGAAAACACATTCAATTAACTTGCAGAATGATTTGTCACCCTCCACCATCCATGCCATACAAGTGTCAGATCCTCCATATCAAGTAGATTAAGATAAAGAAAAACATACAAACAGATAACTACCTGTGACAAGACAATGATAGACGCCTTTGACTTTGATTCTCGGGACACATAAATATAAATAAAATAAAAAAGGTGAGGTATTATAGTAAAAAAAATATGACAAAGTCTCTGAGCAATATGGCATAAACATTTTTTGTTTAAAATGGTTCATGAAAATGTTTGTTTTGTTTTTTTTGTGGTCACAGTAAACAAACAAAAAAAAAATTGAATTATCAAAAAGTAAGCATCAGAAGAAAGAAGCTGAGATCAAAGAAAAATTAACACACAACAGGTGCATGAATACAACTACAAGTTCAACATCGGAGCAAAACATTAGGCAGCACATACAGACATCCCTTATATTAGAATAATAAAAAGTAAATATCATAATTTAAAAAAATATATATCACAGTTTGCTCACGCCCAATCAGGTCTGGTGCCATTAAGTAGGAGTATCTTGGGTATAGAGTATAAACTTGCCTTTCAAACATAGATGAAAAATGCAAACTTGCCCAAGCTTATGGCTACAGAGCAGACAGATTCTAGGACAAGCAGTGTGTGGGCCCAGCTTAGATCTTATGCTAGCCTGACTTCAACAGTCATAGAGCCTCTTTTGGCCAGAGGACCAGTGAGGTATCATGAAAATATGGAGGTAAAACAAAACACGGGAGGTTGGCGGATGCATGTGGCTTGTGATGGCCAGCTAACACAGTCAACAGTATTTTGTGACAGATGTTAATACAGTATGTTTAACATACACTATCAAGTCTTGTAACAAATTGCACATACTGACAAAAATAGCAGGAGGAAACAAATCATTTGTGAGATGGCATCTGACTACTTAGAGCAACTCTGTAAAATTCACAAATATCTATATATTGCTGGATCAAAGTCATATAAATACCTATTTCAATTCTGTTCAGTTTTTAGTTTTAAAAAAGTAAAACATGTATATTTAAGCTAGGTTTTCTTATTGTTAGTTGTCTCCTTAGCAAGAGGAAAAACATCTAAATGTGCGACTGTTAAATAAAGAAACGAGCATATGAACCACTGGCAAATAAGGTATATATCCAGAAGTTCTAAATGACTTTATTTAAATGTAGCAGTCTGACCTCAGTTGAATTTCTTACACAAAAAACAAAACAAAAAACATCATTTCTGCTCCCGTAGGATAAAAATCTACTTCAGCTTTATTATCTAAATCTTTTTCAAGATGTTCACAGCATTAGCAAAATTATCACCGCCAGCGCTGGATATTAATTTGCAACTCTTCTTTAATAGAACTTGGGATCTAGAGAATCCATCCCTCCCTCCCAATGCTGCTTTTGTGCCCATGGAGCAGTTTCTGTCCCTCCCCCCTGCGCTGTCCCAACCCATCATCAAAGAAGCTGGGGTGCTTCAGAGAGCCGCAGACTTCAGTCAAATCAAGCAGGCGGCTGAGAAAAATCAAAATGCATGAAAGGGTTTTAAATAGAGTAGCAAATAGTCAAAATGCTCAAACATATGGCTGGACCCAATGACTTCTTAAACTTAATGTTATTGTTAATGAAGCTACTACTCATTGGGATGATTTTTTGTGTATAATGATACAGAAAAACGTGTTTAACCATGATTAATGATGCCATCGCCCATTACGCACATGTGCCAAATCACCTGTTTAGTGCTATATAACTAGTTAAAATATCTCCATAGATCAATGTTTAGGGACCCGATATTATTGCTGAATAGCCCTGTTTAAAGATTTAGACAACATTGAATGAACTTTCAGTTTACCAACAAGAAATGGGTCTATAAATAACCGAAATATGATTTTTTGAAGATGGCATTCAATTTCATGCAAAGATTGACAGCTCAAAAGCAAAACACTAATAATGAGAGTACCCCAATTCACAAACTGAGGGTTACCAAGCTGTAAGAATTTGACTATGATTCTGATGAAAGTGAAATATATAATTAGATCACGAATAGCTAGAAGAGGTTGAAGATAACATTTATTCATCAAATGAGCTTAACTGTGATCAGTCTAATGGTGGTGAAACAAACCCAATTCAATAAAGTGACAAGTTGAAACCTATTGTGAATTTGATTCTCTATAGAGGTAGGGAGAAAATTCTCTCCCTTTCTCCGGGTTTAACGTCTCCTAGGTTCCCCTGGGGGGTCCTATACAGCGACAGGCGGCGTTGACAGAAGACAAAAGTACAGAATGAAGGCAAGACATATTTTTTTATAGCTGCCCATATAAAAAATATTTTCTCTTACAGGCTTGCCTAATTGAAAATGCCCCATTTAGGTACTCCCATAGCACACACACACACAAACAAAAATCAATTTTTGTTTTTGTTTTTAAACATTTTGCAATGTAACAGGCCATAACTTAAAAAATAAATACTACTGTATAAAATGTGCATAAGCATGATTCATGCTAGTTTTTTTTTAATTTGTGAACAGAACATTTTAGAAAAAAAGTTCTCCGGATAAGTCGGCATGGATAATTTTAAAATAAATTAAGTGAGATGGTGTACAAAAATATATAAAGAAAATAGACATCAAAGTTGGATATTTCAGAAATTGGTCAAAATAAGTCTCCCAGATATGATTCTACTTGTATCAAGTTTAAGGTTGCTTTCTTAGGTGGCTGATTTCCCACTCTTTAAAACAGAGTAAAGATTAAATCAACATTCAGTTGTCGTTAAGTAGGTTGTGAATCTGTGCTAAAACACATTTCATAAAAAATTTTTTAAGGAAATAAGACTATTTCCCACTTCGTATCAAAATGAAGCAGTTTAGGCCTTTGATGTTCTTGATAATGTATTTACTTACCTGCATGAGTGATTTCATACACCATAGTTTGCAATGAGACGCTCCTTCAACGGTTGTGGAAACTGGTCTGAGAATTTAGTCCAGTTTTCTTCACCAACTTGAGACTTGAAACCATGAAGTATCTAAATGAGGAGAGATATGAAAGAAGATGGACATTGGCCGATCAAAAGGCAGCTTTCTCGATTTAACATTTTAAGCTGGGGTTTATTTTTCCTTTGGATGGGGATATATTCTTTTTATAACCAGAAAAGAGTATGAAACCTTTTGCAGAATTAAGCCCCTGCAAAAGTTTCTGATCAAACAAAAAGGACTTAAGGGTGCATTATTTCTACTAGTAAAAATATATACCTTGAAAAACATCTCTTTCAGGTCTGGTTTTGGGTGAGACCAAGATGCCACTGCATCACAGAAAAAGATGAAGTCTTGGACAACACCTCCAGGGTTTACCCCAATCATAAGGCAAACACCTCTGAATGCAGAGTCCTTCTCTTCATTATCACGGATGTTGCGAAGGGATGTACACCTATGAAGCAATATTAGAAGATATGAAGTAAAAAGCATTTGGAAATATGAAAAAACAATTCACTTTTTTAGAAAGTGTTTATAAACATATAAGCTTCTACTGTCTGGTTCTCAGTATGTGCCTAAAAATTCTAGAGCTTTCAAATATTCAGAAAATTATGTGGCTATTATATTTATGTGAACATATTTTTAGTGCACAATTTTCTTAAAAGGACAAAATAAATTAAATTAAGGACAAAGAAACATAAAAACAAAAGCCACCCAGGGGGGAAATAAATAAAAAAAAAAACTTTTGTACAAAATAATGAAAGGAATATGGTTATATGAACAAAAAATTACAACAGATGACATTTCTCTACAAACAAAAACCTATTATTTCACCATTTCTTACAAAGTATATAAATGAAAAAATGTTAAAAGGGAAAAAAAAACTTAGGGTTTTTACTGTAAAAAAAATTAACAAGAAGGCTGAACAAAATGAAAATATGCCAAAGAAAAAAAAGAAAAAGTTACCATTGTCTGATAAACTGTTGTAAAAGTGGGGCCACGTCTTGGGGGCAAACTAAGCCCAGTCTCCCAATAGTTATGGCTATGTAACCACGACGAGGACATGATGACAGAACGCACGCACGCACGAAGAAGGCAAATATAATGGGAAGAAAGAACATTCAACAATAAACAATACATACATTAAAACAGTACCAAATTAATTTGTGACACAAGATAAACATTTTAATAAATAAAGAAGAAGAAAATAAAAAATATAACATAAATGTATCAGTACCAATAGCATAAAAAAATAGATTACATTGAAGACCATCACATGGCACAAATCTAACAACAACTTGTAAAAGAAAAAGAAAAAACATTCAGCAAGAACCCATGAGGACTTTCTCAGTGATGAGACCATACTGAAAGATGCAAAGAGATTTTAAAGATTTTTCAGAGTAAACGGCCTGAAAAGAAGATATGTTGTTAGTCTGAACATCTTAGTGCTTTTTGATTGCTACAGCTATAGGTTTTTGAGAACCTAGACTTAGATAAGTTCTTAAGGGATGTTGGAATCTGATGAAAGGAGAGTAGTGATACCTACAGACACATTTTTATTCAACCTTTTCAAATGAGGTGACATAGCAAATTAAATCACAAACAGTAATCCCTTGAATGACCTTTTCTCCAATCTAACTGATCAGTTAAAAACAACTGAAAATATGTAAATTTAAGGAAAATTGGCATCACTGGGAGGAGTGGAGGGACTTCTTTTTTTAATAACTGGAAATATATGTGCGCCTTATCTATGTCCAAAAAAAAAAAAGGGGGGGGGGGATTGCTCTTGATTGTTTATGTATAAAATGTATCATTTCTGTTAAGATAGACATGTCATAATACAACATTGGAAAAGATATCATATGCATTATAATTCCAATTCAAAATGCCAATACTAGCAGGCTTCATGTTCCTTTCATATCTTCAAAAAGAAAAACTTTTCGTTGGATAAATAATGTTGTGGAATATTTGCATATGTCAGGGATCACAGTGAAAAAACTTCCAACCCCTGAACTTTGCAGTATAACTTGAACAGATTTATGACAGCTGATCAAATTGTCATCCTAGTATAGTAACGGTACTAACCCCAAACCTATGTTCTAATAAACTTTTTTAAAGCAGTAAATAGAAATAATGAAGCATTCCAAACGACATTTTATTCATCTGTTCATTTCAGCCATCCTGTTTTATCGCAATCCTGAGTTATTTTGCAATATCAAGATTGTTAGACCTTTAGACCTGTACATGTAATTCTAGACTTTATTGGTCTGTCCAATGCTTTCAAATGTAGCCTTTAATTATTCCGTAGATATCAGACATTTTATTAGTACACCCGTTTTTGATTATTACAAAATGAATGGTTTGTCACCCTTCTATAAAATGACAATTACAATAATAAAACAACTTAGTAGCGAATCTTCAAAAGCCTACCACCGATTCGCCTGAAATCCCTTGAACATGAGAAAGATACATGTATACAGTTAAAAATTCAGATATATAAAAATTAAATTACTAAATAGAACTTTTAGACTTTATAATCCCTCTGCTAGATCTATATTTGTGTCCCAAAGTGCAGGAAACTAGCGACGATACTCTAGATTGTAGATTTAGTTTTCCTACTTGCTTATAATATTACTTCTTAGCGCAAGAAAGATAACATAATTGTTATTTTGATCTAGTAAGATCACACCCTTTAATTCAGAATTAAAACTTTATTCTAGATCTTGACCTATCCGTTGTTGGAAATGACGGCAAGTCAGAAGGTAAGGATAGACAGCACCGAGATCAGTGTTGTTTGAACTAATAAAGTCAATAACAAAACACAGGGAATTGATATTGTGGATCATCCCAAGAGACTATTGATAGCAACTTCAAATGTGCATTGATTAAATAGAAACATCTTGTCCGATTTTCTAATGCACACTTCTTTGTCTTGATTCAATCTACTAACAATAACAAAAAAATAAACGTAGGCGTAAAGCCCTGATGTTGTCTCTAGGGTCGCATTAAGAAAACATAATGTCACTATTGAAAAATTTAATGAAATATCCTTCACAATCAATAACTTCAAACAGTGATCTTTAACTAAATTGATATCAAAAGCAAAACGAGTTTAGCCACGCATGTAGTACTTCCGTTTGAGATATAAAAGTACTTTTTGTTATAAAAGATCAGAAATCGAAACTTAAGAATTTGAAGAAGAAAGAACTACTTCAATTTTGAAAGGAAAACCTGGGCCGCCTTGTTTTCGCACTTTCTTCATTTTTTTACTCAACTGAAGTGCTGACCGCATTTCAATTCAGTACATTTGATTATTTTTTCTGTGTGTGTGTGCTAATGTTGTGGAGTCTCTTAGAAATTGCAAATTGACCAATTTCTAATGCTGGTAGAATTTACAGTCAAGATAATGATCAATACTCAATGATCATTTCAGGAACATGAGTCGTACAGTTAGGTTAAAAACTTCGGTCCAAATGCTTGTTTAAAAAAATGTGTCGATATATCCACCACATGTAAATTAAGGGAACTTCAAAATTACTGTTAGACAAAAGCAAAATTAAAATTCCTTTTTGAGTCAATAGAAATTGTGAAATAAAATATTAAGAACATAATGTCATTAAGAGTTACGAAAAATTAGAAGACATGAACTTTAATTTAAGTTCCAAAATATCTCACCAAGCTAGAGGATTGAGAAATGCGTATACAGTCTTATCCTAGTATTTTAAAGAGAACATAGCATGCAAACAGAAAGAAAATATATAAGGCGTTCAAAATGATACAATTATGTTCTAATTGTTACACATCTCATGTCTTCCAACAGTGGTTTAACTTTTTGCAAAATCCCATTCCCAATAGGCATACATGTTTGCTTGCTGAAAAAGTTATACTCTTATTAGCGTAAAATTGATTTTTACTCTGGCACATTATTGACAGTTCAAAAACGTCGCTGCAAATTTTAATATCAGTACATCAGATATGTGTGTGGGAGGGAGAGAAATAAGAAAAAAAAATGGAAATACAATGTCATATTTGTTAGTCCAACTTTTGACAAACTGATCACATGCTAGAGTAAGACATTCTGTTTTGCGTGTAAGTTCAAACCTTCCATTCGATATAGGGTTAAAGCAGAGTTATAACAAACAAACGAAACAAAAAAAATCCCTCGCCTAGACTGAAAAGAAAAAAGCCAATCAAGCTATACAAATAAGAAAAGAGAGCAAGCTGACGAAACTGTGTCAACTTGTAAGCAATGGGACAATCAGCTGTGCCCAAAAATGTCCCACCTTTTTTTTTTTTCTTTCAACATTCGCAAGAATAAAGTTTTAAATGAGAAAAGGTTTTGTAATGAAACTTGGAAAAAATCTTGGCGGCAGCAAGATAACTTGAAAAAATGCCGTGAAGAATTGTGAGAGAAAAAGACATGCAAATACGCAACCCACCTGTGTTTTCCAGAAGAGTCTTTGGAGTGTTTGATCTGTTGATGATATCTATCAACTGGTTGAGCACCATGCAAACAAATGGCTGCATGTCAGCTCCTGCAAAGGAAAATGAAGTAACTACAGGTTAACGTTCATTTGACCAATAGCACATCCCTCCAAACAAATCGCACATTGCTCTTTCATTTGCACAATGTTAATAATTAAAAGCATTGGGCAACACTAGATTATTTTAAAAATAAAAAAGCAAAGTTTGCACTGGCAAACCAATAAATAGTGTCCAGACTTTACTAGGTACACAGCATTAGCAAGGTAGGTTGTCATAACTTCACGCGCTGCACTTTATTGTCCCTAGCTACTCATTCCGTGCTGGAAGGACACAGAGGGGACCAAAAAAATTTGTCATGAGGGGTAGGACCCTGTACCTTTACAAAGGTGGGACCAACTACCATGAGACAATGATACCATTGGGGAGGGGGCAACACAAGAAAAAAAGATATAAAAACAAAAGCTCACCCATTTTTATCGATATCTCTCCAATAGCCCATGTAGCATTATTGCACACAGAGATGAATTCAGGATTCAAATTAGCACCCAAAATTGGCATAAAATTAGCTGAGGAATAAAAAAAAAAAAAAAACTTTCAATCAACTGGACTTAAATTGAAAAAGAATAATAGAGTAACACCGCATAACAATTCATTCCAGTTGGATCAGACAGTACGAATACAAGCATGTATCATGAGAAATCACTGCTAGTGAGATCATCACACCCAACTTTTTTTTTCTTTTTTTATTATTTATCATTAAAGCAATATAAAGAAAATTACTTACATATGCAAGGCCGGACATGCTGAAAACATGCCTTTGTCAGATCACCAAGCAAGGCAAATGAGCTTTGTCTAACTTCAGGCATTGGATCCTGTGGGTAATGCATTTCAAAGAACTGTTAAAATTACTTCTGAATATATCAAAGTACACCAAATAGTAATTCAAATATAAAAGAAAGAAATGAACTTGCCAGGGCAGTTAATTGCAACTCATTAAGCACTTTGACAGTAGTACTAATATTCCTTTACAACATAGGCCAATTAAAAAATAGGAACGAAAGATCAAAATCCACTCTATTATTGGATCAGACAGTACGAATACAAGCATGTATCATGAGAAATCACTGCTGATACAATCATCATATCCAAATTGATCTCTACAATAATGTGTCTAAAATATAAAATGAGATAAACATATGGCCAATATGTTTTGCTTACAAGTAATACCATAGTATTATAGCTTATTGGAGTTGCAACTCCCCATCCAGGTAAGATATTTCAGTTTACAGGTTAACAAAAGTTTAAAAAATGTTTGTCTTGTAAAATAAAGTAAGCTGCAAATTGATAGGTAAGCTTTTAATAAGTTAAAGCTGTACACAAACTTTCAAGAAGAAAAAAATGGTGAAGCAATAAGACTGCTGTTGCTATGCATTTTAATTCACAGCCCTATAATCTTAATTAAACACTATCTCATAAAAAAAATGTTGCTATCCCTAAAGGCATATTCTTTTTCAATTTCACATGTTACACCTTTAGTAATGGTTTTCCTCTTATAGCAGACAAGAAACAGATGACTGGAAATTTGTCAAGCATCTCACCTGCATACACTGGTATAGCAATTTCAGAATAGAGCTGTTGGCTACTAAGTCCTCTATATGGCCCTCCAAACCTTCAGCAAGTCCAGAAAGAAGATCCAAGGCAACAATCATAAAATCTTTGTCTGGAGGATCGTACTGATCAGGCTGAGACATGTTGGCCTGAAAGAAAATAGAGGAAAAACAATCAGTAACACAGCTAAAAAATTATTGGTCTTAAAAATTTGCAAACTATCAAAAATCTATACACTCCACACCAGCATTTCAAATGTTAAATCCTCTTGAGAAGAAAAATTCACAAGAATGTGGGAGACATAGAATTATTACCAAAACAATGGATGGATAAGCTTTTGAAATGTGCTTTACGCTTTTGAATAGCATTGTACTGCCTTAACTTCCAGAAGACTAAGAGATAAACTGGTATGGGAAGGCTGAATTAATGTCCTTTCTTTTTCCGACACTGGGCAGCAATTTCAGTCTATCCAGATGCGATTGAAGAAAGGTGTAACAAAATATTCACAAAATACCATCAAGCTTCTAACTTTCAGATGAAAAATACATGTTTTTAGCATGATAAATAAATTTAGTCATTACGAACCTAGCTAATGGTCTAGTTTATAAGGTTCAGTCATAGGAAAATAGGAAAAATAATGAGTAACGCAACTAAAAAAATTATAGTTCCTAACGTTTTGCCAATGGTAAAAATCTGCTCACTCCACACCAGCATTTCAAATGTGTCAAATCCTCTTAAGAAGAAAAATTCACAAGAATGTGGAGACAATTATTACCAAAACAATGGATGGATAAGTTTTTGAAATGTGCTTTATGTTTTTGAATATTATTGTACTGCCTTAACTTCCAGAAGACTAAGAGATAAACTGGTATGGGAAGGCTGAATTAATGTCCTTTCTTTTTCCGACACTGGGCAGCAATTTCAGTCTATCCAGATGCGATTGAAGAAAGATGTAACAAAATATTCACGAAAGACCATCAAGCTGCCAACTTTTCAAATGAAAAATACAGTTTTAGCACAATAAATTTAGTCATTACAAACCTAGCCAATTGCCTAGTTTATACGGTTCAGTTATAGGTAAATTGGAAAAAACAATGAGTAACACAGCTTAAACAAAGTTTCTTAGAAACATAATAGCCTACTTGTGCTTCATTTTGGTTAAAACTGTCACCACTAGAAACCCAAAACGTGAGCTTCGTCATTCACTTATTTATAGCTTTTATCCGATCGAGGAATATTTATCCAACCGAAGATCGTTTATCCGTCCAAAATCCGTCTTTTCCGACCACAACATTTTTATCCGACTTTCCGACTTCGGTGGACACCCTGTTCTAATGTTTTGCCAAATATTAAAAATGTATATTCCACACCAGCATTTCAAAAGTCAAATCCTTTTTAAGGGAAAAATTCACAAGAATGTGTAAATATGGAAAAAAAATTACCAAAATAACGAATGGACAAGTTATTGAAATGTGCTTTACGCTCTTGAATAGCATTGTACTGCCTTAACTTCCAGAGGGCTATGAGAGACCAACTGGTATGGGAAGGCTGAATTAATGTTCTTTCTTTTTCCGACACTGGGCAGCACTTTCAGTCTATCCAGATGCGATTGAAGAAAGATGTAACAAAATATTCACAAAAGACCATCATAGCTGCCAACTTTTCGGAACACAAATAGAGATTTATAGCATGATAAACTTAGTAATTGCAAACCTATTAATAGTCTAGATCAGTTATCAATAATGACTTAAACACACGCTTAATTATAACTTACGCCATGGACTAGTTTTATCTAATGATTTTTTTTTCAGTAACACTACATCGGCAACATAGTTTGAGAGTGAATTAAATGGCTACATATATCGAAGACTGACAATTTTGTTGACACACAGAGACAGTGTGAGGATTTCAGCTCAGCCTATCACAAACTGTCACCATAGTCATTGGCTGAACCGACAAAAAAGAAAAAGAATATGACCCAAAAAAAAAGCCTGATCGTGAGCTTTGAACTGAACACTTGTCTTTTGAGAACTTGAACACCTGTCTATTGAGAACTAGACACTCTACCACTTGCATCACTTCACCCCTCTTAGTCTACTATCTAGGTCCTGATTTATATTACAGAATTAGATATCAATCAACACACTTGTATAGCAACAACTTTTAGAACTAATAGAAAATTTAGCTACAGTTTAAATCTAGATTCAACATCACGAAATTCAGGTCCAATGAGCAGAAGCTGTAATTAATCTAGTTCAATTTGGAAATGACATATTGGATTGTTTGGAGGTATTAATAATATTATGCGTACTGGTTGGCAGCTATGGCCCATAGTTCAAGGAATTTCTTTTTGCTGCTGATAATTTTTTATATCAAATTAACATTTGAAACGGACATGCATGTTGGAGAGTACTTACGAAGTTTTGTGTGAGAGTCTGATCAACAAGACACACACATCTCTGATAGACAGGCTGACAGTATGGCAAAAAGCCAGACTGCAGGGCAGTAGCTACACTTGACAAGCACTGAAAAGGATTACGATGTTATGGGGTTATAATATGAGCTGAGTTGTAGTCGATTTGGTTTTATGTCCAACGTCAGCACTATATAGGCTATATTGTGGACAGATCCTAAGACTTACGTCTGATAACTTTATGTGCTGCCTAACACGAGATAGGGCAGGGATACTCCTGTCTCAGACAGTCACATAAACTTACACCAACCCAACCAGTAAGGTGCGATATCCCCAGGGCTCGAACCACAGATCTCCTGCGTCGGTGCTGGTGTTCTACCCCAGGGCTACCGCACCCCCAATATGAGCTGAAGATAAGAATGGACACTGGTAATTATAGAAACAATAGAAATGTTACAATCCCCTTGGAAGTATTGATGAAAGCAACAATTTTTGCCATTGACTTGTCAAGGCTTTATAAACACTAGTGAATTTAAAATTACAAATCTTGTCAGCTTTTTAAAAAAGCAATCTATTGTTCTAGATTGATTTAAGAATAGATCCTTTATCACATTTATTCCACTAAAATTAGTAAGACAAAACGGTAGCTGCAGGATATCAAGTTCATCACTTAAGGCATAAAAATACCTCTAAGAGCGGAAAAAGATCCTTGTCCTCATCCTTCAGCAAGTTCCACTTTTCAATCAGCGGTGGCATAAGCATGTTAACATATTCCTGAATTTTAAAAGAACGAGAACATATGCAGTTTTTATCTTTGCTTTAAAGCTTGAACATGCATAACTATCTTCCAACTTGCATTAAACTTAATTGTAGACACTGCTTACTTTTAAAAGGGTTTCTGTCAGATTCAGATGTATTCACAAAGAGTTACAATATTGTGGTAACAATAAGTGGCATTTTAATAGAGAATGTATATTCATGCAAAACACTTCAGTCTATGGTGAACTGTGTCTGATTCTGCATATTGATTAAAGTTTTGTTATATTTTACAAGATCACCATAGCCTCTTACCAATCTGACAAGTTTTAAAAAATCAAAGGTCAGAAATAAAAGTATATATGGGCAATTCATTATGATAATAATTAAAAAACTGTGATAACGAATGTAAAGCCTAAAAATCATTTAAATTGAAGCAATGGACAATACAAACATTTGGCAGAGCCCCCCCCCCCCCCCCCCCCCAATATGAATGACAGACATATACTAATGTTTTCAGAAACTGGCAATGAATTTGTACCATTGACCCAATAACAAAGACTGGCTAATGCCCCTGCAGCGCACTAAATTTTTTGTGATATCTGTGTGCAAGCTACGAGACCCTCTAATGTCTGCTATCTGGCTTCCAGGAGAGTAAGAAACCGACTTGTGAGACGAGATAGATCTAGGCTAGAAATGTCCAATGTTCATTCGGTAATTCGTTCAAATGAGCTTTTGTTTACTACTGATCCTTTTTACATTTTGTTGACTTAATCTTCAATCTCCATTGTGAGTGTAAACTTTCTGATCACAATTGAGAATAGTATTTATATCTCATAATAATATGTTCCCTTGCAATCAGGAAGAAGTTCTTCACTGAAACTCTCTTATAAAGTTCCTCGATGAGTTTCTGCACAATGTTCACAAACTTAAATAAATTTACTGTTAAGTTAAACAAGTGAAAATACAATGCCTAAGATTCGATAAAGCTAACACCACTATCACTGTGCTGATTCCTTTAGCTTAAAATAAATAAATAATATTTAACCAAGGCTTATGTTTAAATTATGGGATTTTCATTTCTGTTTACATATATATATATATATATTAATATCTATTAATCTATAAATTTATATAAAAAAACAGCATATTTCAGACTTGGTAATCCTGATTACTGTCAATAAATTGATGTTATCCAAACAGAATGATTATAATAAAAAGCTTCTTAAACAGCCTCTAACAACAAAATAACTTATGCCTGAAAAAACTCTGAGCCGCAGAAAAAAAAGGACTACCTACCGGTTTATTTAAATGGTGTCCAACCGAGTCAGCTAATGTTCCAATTGCATCATACAGGATCAGCAAGTTTTTGTGCTAATAGGATGAAGGAAAAGGAAAAGAAGATATAATTGCATTTAAGCACTCAGGTTGAGTCATTTCAGACGAAGAAATAATTCTTTTATCAAAATTGTAAAAATGTTTTTTGTAAAGACAACGCATTTCTGGACAAATGTGATGGATCAGGCAAAAACAGGGAAGATGGTGTACTGTTTCTTGTTTTCCAATAAATTAAGAACAGTTTGTTTTATAAATGTCTAAATATCTTACTTAGAAACTAGATATGCCACACTTAAGCTACGACATCCCAAAAAGTAGAAAATGAGAAAAACCCTTTTCGAGTTTTTTGTTGTCTTTTTTTTTGTACGATTTGATACACTTTAATGGCTCAAAATGGATTCAAAAAGATACTTGGGTGTAATTGAAGCCTAAATCATTAATTGAATAACAGTTTCGTCAATAACAAACTCTCTCTGTTACTAATAAATAACACTTTGGCTATAAACTCTCTCGGTATCAATAATGTATAATAATAATAATAACAACAATGATGATATTAATAATAATAATAACAATAATAATAGTTTCGCTTTATCGTTATTTTACCGCTGTGTCGATATACTCACTATGTCAATAGCAAATTACTCTGTGTCAGTAATAAAATAACTTAACATTATGTCAATGGGCACAGAGGTACTCTCACACCTCTCGTTCCTCTTAAAAAATATTTAAATACTCATAGCTTTGATAAGTATCTGGTAATTTAATCATTGCTGCACTTTTTTTATATTGATATTCTCAAAGAAAACACCCAAACGCCAATCCATGACCAATTTAATTATTTAAAAAACCCATGTGTAGAAAAACTTTTAATGTATCACAGCCAGTGTAAGAATAGTTTTTCATGCTATTTTGTGACACAAATGGCGCCAAAGTCTGGTGAGGAGGGCCCATTGCCGTCAAATTGAGACTGATACTGAAACTTCCTTGCATATGCACACTACTTCTAAGCCTTCCTGTAAACGTATTCACGCATACTAGTTATGAATAAAAAGCCCTTTTACTGCTGTATGAAACATGAATGGGTCAATATGTAAAGGGGGCATGTTCTTGCCAAGTCAAAAAGTCTTCAGAATCCGGCTGAAAATTGTGAGTCAGTTTTTATGCATAACAAAAAACCAAAAACTGCTTTGAAATCTATTTAGAAAACTAATTTTAAAAAATGCTTCAGGGAGATGAAAGTTTAGGTTTACGATGAAACCAAATAATGGCAGGGCCTAAGATACGACCATTCACATTTTTGTCTTTTATCTCATAACTACCTTCAGCTACATCTTACCAGTTTTGCCTTGATGCATCACAAATATATAATAAAAGAATAAAATTTACTACAAAATAATACCACAAAAAACAGTGGGTTCAAATTAAAAAAAAAAAAATTGACTAACTGCTACTGCCAGGATTCTTTCTCAGAGAAAATCATATGAAAGGTAGGCATGTATAAAAGCCTTTATTGAAACAAGCGAAATATTACCCCTGCTCCCATCAAATTTACCTGGTATTTTCCAAATGCAAAGACCAATGTTTCCAGGATAAAGGCCAAGTATGGGACAAGTTCGGTGCAAGCCTCTTCTTCAAGTGTAGCAAAGGCAGAACATGCAGCCTCTTGTACCCTTTTATTACCATCTAACACACGCTTCAGCAACTGTTATCAAGAAAGTTAAAAAGAAAAACAATGATCATGTACCATCACCAATGTGGCGCTTTAAAGGCCGCCCGACGACCAGATGGCCAGTCTGGGCCTAGCTCGGGTTACTGGGTATGAAAAAACGGGGTGTAGCAGCACTGTCCACCTGGTTAACTGATGCTCTGAGTGTTGCCAATTTTTATAGTTTGTTTCTGCTTTTAAATAATTGTTTATTACTAATCGTGTGCAAGGAATAAAGGAGAAGCCAGTAATTACTTACTTTCCTGCAGGTGATCACAATGAAATTCATTTTTAAATTGTCTGAGCATTCTGTACCATCAGTAATGGAATTGAATGCAACTTAAAAAATAGTTCCTGTTGATATATATATACATTTTTTTTAAACAGTACATAATCCCAAATTATGTGTTGCACAAGAAACTGCACAGACGTTATATTATTGACATTAAGTATTGCAAAAGAAGCAGGCTAACAGGACAATAACAAGCAAGGGAAAAAAATACCACCATCCAAAATTATTGACATTGTGACCAAATACACCAATATAAACGCTAAGTTTATGTTGCATACATGTACACAATCATATTTTTTAAGCCCACATTACACAAATGTATACCATTTATTTTCACACACAAAAAAAAAAAACACTATCTTACCTCTGTCATTAAAGGTTTAAGAAAGTTGTCGTGTGGCTGTCCTACCACCCAGTGTGCATAGCGGCTTAGTGTCCAACATGTAATGGATCGTACCAATGCCTTTTTGTCTCCAAGACAGCTTATGAGATAAGGGATAAGTTCAGGCAGGTGTGGTACCATGCCACTCATGCAGCCTTCGGCAATCGCACCCAAGACAAGGATACCAGATTCTTTAACCTCCCAGACATTGTGAAACAAAGTCTCCTTCAAAATGGGCAAAAGGATGGGCAATATTTCTTCATGAAACACATTGGCCAAAACATCCAATGCAGCTGCTGAGCATTTTCCTGAAAAGAATTTGAATAAGACAACAGTATTACAATAGATTTTCATACTATCTAATAATAGTTTGCAAAAATTCAATATATTTGTTTTGAGGTCTAAAATTTGTCTAATTTTAATCATAGACCACACTGTTTAAAGAACAAACATTTAAATTGTCATTATTTAACACATTTTATTTTTTGTTGGGCCTGATGTTGCATAAATCTTATGTATAATTATTCATGATACAATGGTCTCCGCCTAAGAACTCACCCCTCGGGAAACACAGAGAGTAGGTCCTAAAGCAGACGGGTTCTTACATTTTGTTTGTTTTGATATTTTTTAAAGGGGCGTTACTGAGTAAGTGAAAAAAAAACCCAATGCTGTGTCTCAATCTCGCGTAAAAAATCCCTTTCCATGTTAATTTCCTTGATGCTGCTTTTTTAAAGGTCTAGACTTGTCTTTCGTCTGGTGAATTGAAAGTAGACGAATGACTGTGCCTGTGGTTTGTAACTAAGTTACAAAATGCGATGGTATGTAAAGAACAAACAAAAAAAACACTTACTGAGATTCCAGTCCGACAATGAATCATCATCATCATAGCCCTCATCTGAATCTCCTTCCTTGATAATGTGGGAAGACAAGAAAACATATCAAGGCATACACATGAAAGCTCCCATGGCACATATGTGATACACTTTCACATAACATTTATATGACAATGTCAGTTTTATGCTTTTGTCTTATTTGAACATAGAACTTACCACATAGAAAGTGTCAAGAAAATCAGAATGTAGGACAAAGTGAATGTGATGATAGAACAGAAACCAAATGTGAAATTACCTCTCCATCATCATGCTTTTGGTTTGAGTGTGTTCTTGATTTATGAAACCTTGGCTTGATATCAGATTCTTTATCAGGGATCATTTCGTCTTCTTCAACATCTCCCTGAAAGAGCACAATATGAAGTTATCAAATCTATTATCATAACATTGACACTAAAATAAAAACGGCTTCAATAACAAAAATGCTTTTAGCAAAAAAATCAACACTTAATTACAGCTATAAATATAGTGCTTAACACTTACAGCTAAGAAAAAATAACTGAAAAGTAAACTTTTTAAACTTATTGCTAAAAATATAACAAAAATCCAAACCTTCAACAAGATGATGTCTATTTCTGAATATTTCATGCCTTTGACAAGGATGGGCACAAGACGTTCAATGTGAGGGGAAAGCACTTCTTTACAGACTTTCTGCTCAGCAAGCGATAGCCAGAATTCACAAGACTCCAAAGCCACTGTATCATCAGCATCCTGGGTCCGCTCCATCATATACTTTAAAATAAAGAAAAAATTTGAATGCAAACGTAACATAAAAATATGAAATCAATCCCAGGTTACAGAAGACACCTGTTTCTAAACTTTGTTACTAACCTTCATTACCATTAACTTTCCTTTTGGAATCCAACTCTTTAAGATATCAGATGCCCAAAGAAATAAGGACAAAAATGTGAGATAAAAAAATAAGCCAAGGTATGCACATTTCAGTGTTCAACATGAGACAGAGCCTGTTTACACAAAAACTATGAAAACAGCTTTTTATTTTAGAAAAAAAAAAGGCTCCAAAAATCTATAGATATACAAGTTGTAACAAGTCAAAAGCATTTCAACAGAAGAGCTAAAACAATGTAAATCTACTAAGACCTTTGTGGTACAAGATCGATTCCATGTGTATGCTGGCCAACTTCTTTCCACATTTGAGTTAACCCTTCCCTAGCTTACATTTCAAAAGATTTTGTACAAGCAAAAAAAGTGTGTTCAATATTAAACAGCTTGAAAAAAATAACATTTCTATTGCCAAATACTTCACCTGTATGATTTGGTCAATGTGAGGCATTAATCGGTCTATCCTCACTTCCACCAACATGACTAGAGCACGACACACATTTTTTCTCACTTCTGTATCATCATCTTTCGCAAGAAAAAACAAATTCTGGAGAAGAAGATCAGTATGAATTCAACTATAAAGAAAACAAACATGCATTGTTGGCTTCATAAAGCACAGAAACTCTAACAGAATCAATTGTACTTTTGGGGTGAATATCAGCTGGAGAAGATAAGTATATGTTTAACTGTAACGAAACTAACAAGCTGAGATGCATTGTTGGCTTCATAAAAGTAAAACAGCAAAAGAAAAACAGAACTAATCATACTGTAGCAGGCCTTGAAAAATACCCATTTAGATACTGTTAGCAAAAAATAGTTATTTATCAGAAAAATTGGTAGATTCCTGAGGTAATCAGGATTGACGACAAAAATCACTATGAACCGATCAAATAGGTACAAGTAGTTAGATCTGCTGTAGATGTGAATGTCAAAAGAGCATTATGCTCAAGAAAACCTGATTCCACTTACCTGTATAAACATGTCTATGTGGACCATCAGAGCTTGTGTTCGACTGATAATGAACTGATTAACGCAAGCAATTGCATGAGACCTGTCAAAGAAAAAATAGTACTATGTAACTTTTACAAGTCTATATTCTTTTTTTCCTATAATTCTTGGAAAATACATGTACTTTTGTTTTGGTATGCAAAACCCATTTTTTATTTAAAGAGTGTATATTTCTACTGAATTGATATATTTATAAATGAACAGTCAGCAAAACGAGGTTAACACTAATTTAATATATCTGGGTAACTTCTACCTCTCCATTCCACTGGGTGTTAAGAAGGGACACATGAAAAGATAACAAGCCAAAACGCGAAAAATGTATCAAAGTATCAAAATCTAGTGTCTTTTTCCACCAAAAACTATACGCCAAGCAAACAGATGGATATATCTCATTTTGCAGCGAAACTGTTTATCGATCTATCTATCTATATATATATATATATATATCTTGGTTCATCCAAATATTGTTACAGAAAATTTAGGAGCTTGCATATTTTTCCTGTCTTGGGGATTCATAAAATGGCACATTTCTTGTCACTTAATCAAACACTCCATTTCCCTTCACACTGGTATATGATATCTAGAGCTAGGAAAATTGAATAGCACAGTAATCTGCTCTGATAAACAGTTCAGTATCAGTGCTATTAAAAATGATTAAGAAATAAGTTATTCTGTGTGCAGGAAGGACGGAAGGACTTTGAATCACCCAACTGAGAGAACCAACTGAAAATAAATAAATCAATTCCCTTTCTCCCATTTATGAAACGAAAGTCAAATTGAAAATGTACATGTATTTGCATATTTGCTGATGATTGTTGCATGACAATTTTCCATTCCTTACTGAATAAAACAAAATTTCCCAAAAATATTTTAGAACATCATACACATAAAAGGAGTATTTTAATGGTGAAAATATTACCTTATCTTTGGACTCTGATGGCGGAAGAAGTTCAGAAATTTTGGTATGAGGACATTAAGTGGTCGGTCCGCCATGTCATTGTCCAAGGTCTCTGCATTATCTTCACATATTTTTTGCAAAGCACCAAAAGCTCCCTGAAGGGGAAAAAAAGCAATATGTATAATATTTTAACAGTCCCAACATTGAACAATTCTAAATTGGCCTTCATTCATGCCTGCTTTTTATGTATCTATTTACAGCAGACTTCTTTATTACCATTGCTCTTAATACAAAATATAGCTGTAATGATGAATAAATGTCCAACACATAAGCTGTTATTATCTCCCTAGCCTGGGTGCCCAGTTAGTTACAAAAATTAATTTAATTTTTTTAAGAGTACTATATATAATTATGATTTTCAGTGTACCTCACAAACATTGTAGTCTTCGGAGTCGAGACAGGCACAAAGATGAGGGAGTACTTCCGGCCAATTATGAAGTTCACCTTTCGAGATAATGTTTGTAATGATAATTCCAATGGTGGCTCTAATTAGAGCAGATGGATCCCCTATACTGTTGAGGCACTCCTGCTTGATAAATGTGGTCACCTCTGGTGGAAATCTTTCAAAGTGGGCTCTCACATTATTCTTCAAAATCAAACCACTTAGGGAGCGAGTAGGATCATCTGACAAAAGAAAGGAAAAGAATAATGTGCCAAGAGCAAATCTACCTGCATCTAGTACCAGGGCATTTTTTTTTCATGTCTCTTCTTATGTTAAGATTTCAATTGCCAAGGTTTAAAAACAAAATGCTATAATTTTCATGGTAAAAAATTAAACGCTTATAATGAATTTACAAAATTGTGTTTGCAACATGTTAAATAAGGCCAGGCTTAATGGCAAAGTGCATGATTTATAAAAGTAGTGATGCCAACTGGATGACCCTTTTTTACTGAACTTTTTCACGAACTGGTACAGCGGCATACCGGATGAAGGATCTAAAAAGAACGCCCCAAATAATGTCAGCAGTATATTAAAGCAAAACAGGAATGTGTATTAAGCTTATTTGTATGCTTAAAAGCCTTTTTTTTAGTGAATTGAGAGAATTGAAATGTTGTATAGCAAAACTGGATAAAAAAGAGGGTGATTAGCAGACCTTGCTCATTTTCAAGGCTTATCGTGTACTGACCATTGTGACATTTTATTTATTTTTAGCATGGCTATGCCTCCGCTGGAACCACAGTTGACTAGTTTTAAATGTGATGCAGTAAGCCAAACTAGCTTAACTTACAGTAATAATCTGATAACAAAACGCAAATTACGTCTTTCACCAACGCCAATTTTCACTCCTGTATCAATGTCTTTAATGTCTAGTGGACCAACACGATCAACAAATTCCATCAAGGACCAAAGTTTATTTCTAAATTCTATTTCTAATCAATAAATCATGAAAGTCTAGTCTAGATCTTCACGAAGTCCTTAGATCTAGATACTTCTCTTACTGCCCTGGTTTAGACCTAATCCACATATACATGCAGTGGCTCTTTGAATCACACAAAACGAATGCAACTGAAGACTGAGCGAGATCAGTTTTCACATTTATTCGATATTCTGAAGTAAAATCGGATGGCCAGATGTTACTTTGTTAGTGTGCTTCTTTTATTTTTAAACAACTTTGACGGACCGTTTATTTTTCTGAATTCGATAAATTTACGGAAAATTGGCATCACCGTAAAAGTTGTTGAGAAAAACTTTGAAAATAATTATCTATGGAGGCTTTTATTTAAAAGTATTCTCTTTACAATGAACAGTCAATACAAACAAAAACAAAAAAGGAAGGAAAACAGTTCATTTTCTTTACCTTCAGTTGTCAATTTTGTCAGAGCAAATATGAGGTAATTGTTGAAATCAGGATAGTTGTTCAATTCACCCAATTTCTGAGGGGGGAAAAAGCATTTCATAATGGATCAATAATAGAAAACGTGCAGTTTCTATAAATTCTTAAGCCAGGGTAAAATGACAAACTTAAACTATGACTTGCTGCACACAACCCAGTTGCAAGAAGTAGAAGTTTTTGTTAGATGTCCTTAACGCAAATGACGAAACGTATGGGGGAAGGGAGAATGCACCAATACATTTTGGGAAACAAAATCTTACAAATATCTTGAGCTTGAAAGAAACTAGATCTAGATATATGTGAGGCGGTCTGAGAAAATCAGCCGCATGTTGCAAAATCTAGTTTCAAGATAGAGGCCTGAAAAGGCCAAGAGGGTGGTCCCAGGTCAGCATTAAGTTAACATCACAGTGACATAGTTCAACCATTTTTACACATTCTGACAAAAAATTGTAAAATTGTATGAAAATTTGTGCTCTAAATAACTTAATTTGATTTTTGTGTGAACCCTATCATTGTCAAAAATTGATAATTTCATTGAAACTCTTTGCCACCGCATAGTAAATGGCACTATATTTATAAACTATCGTGTTATATAACTTGTGTTCTCTATTTTCTTATCTATTCATTAGTGTAGTGCGCATGAATGCAGTTGTTTACATCCGCACAACATTCACTGCGCATCTCACTAGTCTACTTGTTCATAACATTCTTGCTGTTTTGGTCATTTTTTCCCAATTTATAGACCTGTGTGCATCCAAACATACCAATAACTCCATATCCAAAATTTCCGACAAGTGACTGGTTTTCTCGGACCACCACACATTCTCTCAAGACATCTCTAGTTTTCATATTTTCGTGATTGTTTGTGGTGGCTAAAATGCCAAATTAATATCAGCAGTATTATGAGTATACTTAAGCAAAGTAATAACGATGTACTTCTTAATCCAATGAAGTTTATTTGTACGCTTTATTTAATTGTATTGAACAATGATAGTGACAAAAAGTGAAAAAGGAGGAAAAATTTGACCGGTCCACCCAAAACGCCGTACAAACGAGCGGTCGTAAACTAGGCCTAAAAAACTGACGTAGTTAGTACTAAATTTTTTATGTAGACTAAGCCAGTATCCATAGCAATTTTTTTGTCGTAGACTAGCTATGTCTAAAATATGTTGAAAATGTAAGCTAGATCTACGCATTTTGAAATTTATAGGCTATTATTAATTTTTTTTATTCCTATGAACTACTTTTCTATAGCAGATCTAATTTATGAAAAATGATAAAAATGTGTGTACTGAAAATGTAAAATTAAACTATAAAACAACTAAAATTTGACTAAAAAAACAGAAAGAGTAATGATTTTCTTTATACGCCTCTAGACCAGCCTCGGATGTGGAGCCGTTTTCATGAGCGATCGTAAACTAGGCCTAAAACACTGACGTAGTTAGTACTAATTTTTTTACGTAGACTACGCTGGTATTCATGGAGAATTTTTGTCGAAGAATTAGCTATGTCTAAAAAAGGGAGGGAAAGTCTTTAAATGTAGACGCCATTTTGAAATTTAGTAGAACATACGAAAATTACATTAACGAAATACCCAAAAACTCAAATCTATTATTAATTTCTTTATTCCTATGGACTACTTGGCGAAAGATGACTTACTTGAATACTTCTCTATTGTAGATCTATCTAAATTATGAAAAAATACAAAAATGTGTGAACGCAGCATTTACAGGTGTGCCAAAACGGTAAAATTAAACCATAAAACAACCAAAATATGACAAAACCACGGCAGTCATTATAATTGATTGTTATAGGCTTTAGATAGGACCAAATTTTAGCCCGTAGTCCTGCCTCGGATCAGGTGTCAACTTACGTCAAAACTTAGTACTAGGAAATTTCCATGAATAAGTCGTAGACTAAATTTAAATTTCAAATGTAAGTTAAGTCCAACTTTTAGGCCTACGCCTTCACATACATACGGCCCCTGGTGTAAACTTGCATCAAATCTAGATCTAGTACTATGAAATTCCCATCAATAGGTCTAAAAGACAATTTAAATTTCAGACATAGGTACGTCCGACTTTATGGTCTACACCTTCACATGAATACGACCCCATAAGATCTAGAATCTAGCTGCTCATAATTTCTCCGACTCAATACAAATGTTTTCAAACTTTAAGTTATAAAAAAACGATGTTGTTTCATGTCACTGTAGAAAGAGGAAATGTAGATCTAGATTCTAGATCTAGTACCTTGAAGTCTCACTAAAAGTCTAAAGCATGGCATGGTCAAGGGGAAATCGGGTGAAATGCCCCATGTTGGTTATGAGATTTGGCTGTCCTGTGTATCGATCTTATACACTACTCAATATGTGAAAAATGTATTCTTAATTACCTGTTGAACAGCTCGTTGAGTTTCAGTATCTGGCGACTGAGATTCTTTCAATAATTGTAATATTTGCCGAAGGCCGTTCTCTTCAGGTTGCCACATCGCCATCTTGATTTTACAATTACAATAAGTTGAATGAAAGTAGTGCGACAAAGGGGACCGGAAAAGGTATCAATGTTGGCCTTAATGTTTTCAAAATAAGTAGGACTTTCGAGTCAAACTAATAAATTAATTATTATATTTGTGTAAAATGAAAGGAGCAGTTCTTTGTGTCAATTGAATTTCAATTGCGATTTAAAAATTAAGAATGTTCCATAAGTGATTTCCCAAATTAATTATTTGAGTGGTGTGTAAGAATACATAATGGCCGGTATGTATGAGCCTCTTTTTCTTCGAACCCGTCGTTCCATGAAAAAACAGCCATTTATCGCAAAAATAGTGAAACTGTTCTTTTTTTTTTTATTCGCCTATGGCTAGAGTATATACTACACTGTTAGGTCGTTGAGTTGATGATTATTTAATTTAGAAAAATGTTGATTGAAATGTTTAGTTGATCGCATTTCCTGAGCTCCAGTGTTTTACTTTTAATGTTTTTAGTAGGCCAATTTGAGAAAGTAAAACCCATATTAAAAATCGTATAAGCCTACATAGTGTACAGACATACAACTCATTTACAAGCAAATCCATATCGAGACAGAGATCAAAAAGCGTAAACTGGGGTTGGATAGGCCTTTCTGGTTTTCGAAACGTCTGTGTATCCAACATTATAAGGCATGCCCATTGCGACCTAGATTTTATCGAAGAAGTGAACGCGACCGGTAACACATAGGCCGAGCTGAAGCGGTTCAGTCGTAAATATAGAGACAAGGGACATGAATTGTTGCGGCCCACAAGGAATCAGGAAGATTAAACTAAACTAAACTAACATGTCTACAGTATGCCTAAATACATAACCATGTTGGCATAATTTTAGACACTTCAGCAATTGTTTGGATAATAAATAAAATATGCGTTATTGGTGTAAAAACAATAGTTATAATTCTATTATGTAGCTGTGTAGACTAGAACCACTATTGTGAGACACACTTGTGATCTTTATTTTAATTTCTATTCACATGAATTTTGTTGTTGTTTTGGTATTGACAGACAGAAGCATGATGAATGTCAACAGAGAGTAGAGACTCCACACTCTGTGGTGTCAGTAGTTTATCCTGCTTGAAGAAAAAAAATAAAGATAGTTCATCCTACTTTAAAGAGAACAACAACGAAAAAACGTAGTAGCGGTAAGTCCATGTTCGAAACCCACAATCAGACAAAATTTGTTTGTTCGATCTCGTCCCCTACAGGTTGGATCAGTGTTGAGTTGGGTTGAGTTGGTTAAACGTCCAATGTCTGTACTACATGGACGGGCCCCGACACTGACGACTGCTAATTTTATGTGCTGCAACACACGAGAGATGGCAAGAATTTCATTACTCCTGTCCCAGTCAATTACATTATACTGACACCGATCCAACCATTTACAGGGGCCGAAATCGGACAAATAAAGCTCCCGATAGTGGGATACGTACCGCGCACCTCCCGATCTTGAAACCAACGCTCTACCACTCGAGCCAGCTCCCCTCTCCCTCTTGGTCGGTGTCATCATACGTGATCGGATGAGACAGGAGTCCTGTATCCCCGCACGGTCCCTGCCTGTATGGTAGCACTTAAAAGTGTTAGGCGTTGGTGTTGAGACTCATCCGCGATGCAACATTAGGGCTGATATTGGACTTCGACAGATTCACTCACTAACTCAGTGCTCACAAAAATAATATTTCAAGAAGCATATTGTTGTTCAATTCTTGGTTCTGTGTTGGTCCCTTGTTCGAAACCCACAATCGGCAACAACAATATAAAAAATTAAAAAAAAATAATAATAATAATAACTATGAGCTTATTTGTCCTATTTCGTCCCATTCTTTTGTGCGGTTGGTTTTCTTTAGTCTCATTACGTATCGTAGAGTATGTTCATCTATCAACGAAACTGATAACGTGTATAATGTGTAATAGAAAACTGTTATGCTTATTCGTAATGCTCTACGCTAACACTACAGGGGACATCTCAGTTTTTCATTTTTTTTTTACCCATTTTCTGGGTTGTTGTTGTTGCTTTTTTAAGATGATTGCACTTTGCATCGATTTTATGTGCTGCCACCTAAGCGTACATAACTGGTCCATATGACCTCTCAGGCTGCTACACAAAGAAAAACATAGGATACCAAGACTTCTATATCAGTTCCTCATTAAGTTATATATTTACGTACATGCACTAGGTCTATTTAAGAACGCTAAGTAACACTGACAACAAGTGAGAAGCAAAAACAGTCTGATTAGAAACAACTGTGAACTTCCTGATTAACGGTTCCTTTCGACCTTACTTAAGGTGTGTTTGTCTATCATTGGAAATAGCCCACATATACAATGTACATGTATGTAGTAACACTATTGAAGTGTCACGTCACGTCACGTCACGTGTCCACGTTTTACTTTTTAGTACAATTATAGTACCAGTGTAGTGTAGTATTATGCATTTCACTTTAAGTGTTGCACCGTTGGACAGATAATCTCAGTTTGTTTCGAACATTGTACTGAACTAGAATCAACACGTTAGTTTATGTACATTTTCTATCAAACTGATGTCGATTTTGATGTCATCACCCATTGTTGTTCAGTTGATGCATCTGTTATGCTTCTCCATTATTATTTTGACAGACTGTCCGCTCCCCAGATAACAACTACCCTTTCTGGTCTCCATCCCCAGTAGTCCACGTCGTTTCACTGTCACCATAGTGCTTTGTTGTGGTCATCAACTGTAGTCGAAATGACCACTCTAAGCACTCTTTGTCACGAAATAATGGTAAAAAAAACAAACTTGGTGAAGCCAAATTAGTCCCAAGTTACAGATTCAGATTCAGAGAGTGGATATATCAATATGACTAAATATATGTGACATAATAATTATGTACTTTTGAGATGTATCTTTATGACTCTACGTGAGGTACTCAAAGGAAGTTCTCATCAGCAGGAATTGAACTATATTCCCGAACAGGGTAGCTTGAAATCCGCATGCTGTCTCTATGTGGCTGCGCATAAAATATTTAACCTTGGGATCCGTTTAAGTTTTGAATACCCAATATGGGAACACACTAGTTTTTATAGAAAGACGACCTAGAGTCGAAAAGAGATTTTAAAAATTCTGTAGTGATGTTACCCTTAAAACTAAACAAAAATTTGAATTAACCAGATCACAACACGTATCTGGACCTAACTGCTATAAGTGTTTTCTTCATATTGACTTGCAAGTTTTGGCCTGATACAATTATGAGATAGGTAATCAATTGAATACTCTAATATTATGTACTGTATACCAATTTCAAATAACCTTCTCACATCACACATTGTAATTTATTATCACATCTGGAAAAACCGCTACATAGTACATGCTTAACTGTTTTCTACACATTGATCTAAAAGTTTTGGCCTGACACAGTTATGAGATAGGTAGATCTAATCAATTGAATACTCTAGTGTACTGTATACAAATTTCAAATAATCTCACATCTCACATTACAATTTATCACCACATCAGTTCCATATTTATCCAATTCTCTTTTTTTTGTAACAAACCCTCTCGTAAAACAAAAATTCAGTTATAAAAACCGCAACAGATATTCACAAAACCCACGTGGTTGAGGGAGAGCCCTCTCCTGTAGAGCTCATGACATGCAGCGGTGAAAGCCCTAGGGAGGTCGGTGTGCCGACAACTCTTTCTGGTGACTAAGGACATGACCAGGATAGGGACCTTGAACATCAGAACCCTGTATGAAACTGGAAGAACCGCACAGGTATGTCGAGAAAAGATACAACTTGAAGATATTGGGCCTCTGTGAGATCAGATGTACAGGGACAGGAAGAACCAGACTAGCAAATGGAAACACCATAATCCATTCTGGAAACGAAGTAGGTCAAGCACACACACCTGGAGCCGCACTACTTATGGCACCCGAGGCAACACGGGCAAAAAGTACGCTAAAGTAGGCACTGACATCACAAACATAGACCACATCATAGGAATCCACGGCACCGGAGAACAAAGCGAGCATGGAAAATTCTTCACTGAGTTTTGCTCCTTTAATGACCTGGTAATCGGAGGCACTTTGTTCCCGCACAAGATCATCCACAAAACGACATGGATCTCCCCCGATGGCAAGACCCAAACCAAATAGACCTAATCATCACAATCAGCAGAAAGTCGAGAGAGAGCTTGCACGGCGTTAGAGTGAAACATGGCGCAGATGCAGCATCAGATTACCACCTGGTCGTTACAGTGCTTAAGACCAAGCTCAAAACTTTCAACGACAACGTCGGACGACCAGCACACAAGTATAATGTGCAGTGCCTAAGAGAGAAACAGAAATCAGAGCATTTCAAAATCGAGCTGAGGAACATGTTCAGTGTGCTCTCCCTACTACTAGATGAGACAATTGAAAAAAACCTGGAAGGAGACATGTTCAACTGTTTTGGGCAAGAAGATCAGGAAACACAAGGAGTGGATCTCGACTGATACCTGGACACGCACCGCACCACGGAAAGGAAGAGCTTGAAACATCAGATCAACCAGGCACACGGCATAGAGGAAAAACGCACACTACAAGCTCGATACTGGGAGAAGAATAGAGAGGTGAAGAAGAGTGCCAGGAAAGACAAAAAAAATTACATAGAGGAATTGACAACCGAGAAAGAGGCTGCAGAAGGCCAAAGAAATATGAAGAGACTATGAAATCCCCATAACTCTCCCGGGGAGGAACAGATACCCCATCGCCCCGTTAAAGACAAAAATGGAAACTCAATACCTGGCGAAGAAAAACAGAGGACAAGATGGGCGGAGCACTTCAAGGAAATGCTCAACAGATCTGCCCCACTGGTCCCACCACCAACTGAGGTCCTTGACATCAACACTAACCCTCCTAGCAGGGCAGAGATCGCCAAGGCCATTAAGCCTCTCAAGTCAGGAAAGGCAGCAGGCCCAGATTGCATACCACTTGAGACTCTAAAGGCCGACATACAGACTTCAACTGACATGCTACACCCACCCCTATGCAAGATCTGGGAACGGGAGCAAGTTCCAAAAGACTGGAAAAGAGGACACCTTGTTAAGCTGCCCAAGAAAGGGGACTTGTCATCCTGCGGTAACTGGCAAAGATTTAACAAGAATCATGCTTGAGAGGCTGAAGACTACCCTGGACAAGAGCCTCCGAGATGAGCAGGCAGGCTTCCGACAAGATCGTTCGTGCACAGACCACAAAGCTACAATACGCATCATCACCAAACTGTCACTGGAGTGGCAGACCCCTTTGTATGCAGTCTTTCAGCCTGTGTTGACTTTCAAAAGGCATTCGACAGGTTTGACCGAGATGTCACCTGAAGACTGATGTACCACTATGGCGTTCCACCAAATTCGTCACCATAATTCAACAACTTTATAAACACATTACTTGTCAAGTCATCCGCGATGGTAAAAACTGGCGTCTGCCAGGGTTGTTTGCTATCGCCGACGATCTTCCTTATGGTGGTGGCCTGAAGTTGAAGTTATCCCGAACAAAGAACTGTGGAACATAATGAAGAAAACCCCCATCTTGACAGAGGTCAAAAATCGCAAATGGGGCTGGATAGGCCAAACACTGCGAAAGCCTGTATCCAACATCACAAGGCAAGCCCTGGAGTGGAACCCCCAAGATAAACGCAAGATCGAACGTCCGATGCAGACTTGGCGGCGAAGCACCGATACTGAAATAAAAGCTGCTGGTAGTACATGGGCGGAGCTGAAGAGGACTAGCCAGAACCGAGTTTGGTGGAGAGGATTTGCTGCAGCTCTATGTTCCACAGGGAATCAAGTGGCTTAAACTAAACTGACTTAAACTTATTGTTTTCAACAATAGATTGAATGTACACGTCTTAAGGGTAACAAAATCTGATAAGGTTTCTTCACTTGACTTTCGATTGCAATTGTTTGATGGCTTTATAAGATTAATATAACATATAAAAACACCGTAGCTTTGTAAAACATGGAAAAAAAACGAACAAAAAAAATAAGTCTACTGTATTTTTTTTAATTTCCATTCAAGGCCAACAAAATAAATGAAGCAATGTTTGTGATCTACTTAAAATGAAATACAATAAAGAAGTAGCTTTGAAATATTTACATGCTACAAACCACAACCTGAAGGCACAATTGGAGAATGTAACATTACCACTAAGGACATCAATGATAAATGTACACTTATAGTTATTGAATTCCACCTGCCACACTCTCTCAATAAATGAAAAGCACTCTCGGAGTAGGTTTTTCTACTTCCTTAATATTTTCTCTTTCTCATGCAATCTCTCTCGCCATGCTTTCTCCCCATAAAAATGTAAAATAATTATTTAATATTATCATGAACTAATTTTTTTTCCACAAAAGGTGTATTTTTCTTCTTTTTTATATGAAAGCATCTTAGGAAAAGTAAGTATATATATATATATATATATATATAAGGCACAGAGCAAATATGTAAAATACAATACAAAGGGCAATCAACAGAAACCGATATCAATCACTCAATTGTTCGAAATCTTTCATTATGCAAGGAATTTGAAAGATAATAAGTCCAGAATGAGCAGTTCTATTATGTCACATTTCATCATAACTTACTGGAATTTAAGTCATAGTTCACAAACCCACACCTAAAAAAAAAAAATGATCATCAAGCCTACTAAAACTATCCTAAAACTAAAAGGTAAACTGATAATATAAAATTGGGCATTTAAAAATATGGAGAGCAAAGTAAGGGACACTGAAAGTGAAATAGTGTTTATAATTCTTCAATTTTCTCAGATAGAGAGGGGAAAATCCTTATATTGTTCCAATGTGAGCTTGGCAAATGTAATGTTATTTTGTTAATAATCATGCTTAATGCTTTGAAAACTGAATGAGTTAAAAGCTTGTATATCAATACACAATGAAACTTTTGAACAACTCAGATCAATTTTGACTAGTGATAAGATAAAAGATGGGGGCTCATGGCGCAATGGCTACGGCTTTGCTATTGGTAAGGTGCTGGGTTCGATCGTCAGTTTTTGACCAAACTTTTTCTGCATGCCCTAGTCAATCCAACATAGAAAAGGCAGTTGAGGCCCTTAGACTACATTGAAAGCAAAGTGCAACAAGGAAAGTAATGGCAACCTAGATCACAATGCCTTTGCCAAGAAAAATCTGAACCTTGACTCTTGACCACCTAATATTCTATCAAAGAGTATGGGAAACAAAGAAAGAGATGAAAGCAAAGAGCTTTTGGCAAAAAACATTTCAACTGGAAACATGCTGTGGGAGAACAATTTTTTTACAATTAAAAAATATCCATTAAGCATAGACATTGACAACTGTTGTACTAATTCATGGAACTCAAATCAATGAGTGATCATTACCACCAAAGTGTAAAATCTAGATCTCTTAGTCTGAGTCTAAGTCATGAGTGAAGGATTTAATCAATTTTATTCATAGGAAGCATTCTAATGTGGGCAAATAGGGAAAAATAAGGCATCACTCTAGAATATATGTTGTAACGGAAAAGTATAAGTATGAAATATATACCATTATCTCTTTAAGTGGTTTTGCCTTTTGAAGCACAGCTGGATCTCTGATATTGCTTTCTACTCCAGTTCATTTCAATAGGCATCAACCGGAATGTCTTAAGTTTGTTATCTAAAGTTAATGGTGCCTGGACATACAGGACAGAAGCAGGCTTTCTGAGATTTTAGGTGAAACTTAGTAATCTATTGGCACATCAAGCGTCTTCCCACCCATCTCCACATCAACACTGTTATACAGGTCATTTGAGTAATCCTGAAGGTGATCAAGGGCTTCACCACTGGCAGCTGTGTTGCTGACACTGCTGGTTGTTGATACCTCACTTAGAGATCGTCGTCTGCATGGGAAAGAGTGTGAAGGGTGGAAATAAAGACAGGAAGGAAATGTTCACTATTTAAAAAACAAGTGGGGATCGACCACTTGATTTTAATTTTTCCTCTTAACTTTTTTAAACCCTTATCACTCCTATAGGCTGCCTGATTTTTTCTTCATTTAATAGGACTATTGGATAAAAACTGAAATGTTTTTAACATTTCTTTTTAAGCTTAAATTAAACACAAAGAAAACATAAAAACTTACATAAATGTTTGCAAGATCATAACATCAAAAAATCATCTGGCACGTTTAATGCAAAAGAGATATGCAAGCTTTCACTTAAAATTTAATTCATACTTACGTGGGATAGTTGCGTACCGTAAATTTGTTTGGGAGCCTGAGAAGGTACTAGAATTTTCCAAAAGCCGGATGTCATTTCTTCTAAGAAAGTCCTCAAAGTATTGAAAGTTTTCAGCTGGAATGAATGGCAGCAGCTCTGCAAAAGAAAAAAAACATATTTGAAAAGATTTAGCAAAACACAGCATTTGCTTCCCAACTGAACTTGTACTTTATTCTCCAAATAGGAATTTTTTAGGGCAGGGAAGAAAAAATATTCCAAAAATATGCCCCAACGTGACAAAGATAGAAACAGGAATGTCCATTATTCGTAAAAAGCAATTGGTGATTGCAAATCATATTTATTTTGTGTCCCTTTATCTGAGAGGATGTTCTTAACGCCTTGTGGTCCCTAGACTGACGGTCTCAAATGCAAATAATTGGGGCAACTGCAGTACACATACTGTAATTTTTAAACTATTAACAAAACTATCTATTGCTGACAGCAAAATGGCAAGTGGTTTTGAATGGCTGGAGGTTAAAAAAAAAAGATATTGATGGCACTGTGAAACACACACAAAATTGCAGAAAAAAAACAACAATGTTCTTTTCAAGTTGTATGGTGCTCAGTCTGTTTTTAGTCATAGGGGCTAATTCTTAACAGTAAATGAAAATATAAATAATAAGCTGGGGTACCCGTTCATACGAACAGGTTGAATACAGTGGAATAGTATGTAAGCCAATTCTTTTGGAAAGGGGAACTTTTGATTTTTAATAAGCCCAATATTATTTAAATTTTAAAATCCTGATTTTGCTTTTTTGTTTTGGAGGTAATATAACATGGGTGAAATGTGTGTTTAGTTACATTGTTCAGAGGGCAAGACTGAAAAGGGTTTTCACTGTATAGCAATTAAAAAATTAGATGTTGAATATTTTCTTCCATCAGCAATAGAGTAGTTCATTCAAGCAGAACATAGTGAGCGCCTTGTCCAAAAGAGGTTCATCCTCAGACACATTCAAGAGAATATGTTTCGTTCTATTTGGAACTCAAGTATGGAGCAGAACATAGTTAAAGATTTGTAAAAAAAAAAAAAAAAGGTACATCCACAGACACATTCAAGAGAGTAATTATGCCTGAGCCTCAGTATAATGGTGTTATATAGTCAAATAGTGAAAGCAAGGGCTTCATAAAGTTTGAGCCACAAAACAATAAAAGGGTCCGCATAAAATCTTTGAAATTTTTTTCAAGACCCCAATTTGCTAAAAAATAATGCTGCCGTGAGTGAACATAGATCCCAAAATGAAAAAAAAATCAAATTGTATGCACATGGAAATTTTGTCTAATATTTTAACAAAACTACAAATTATTTTTACTATAATATTTCACTTATCAGTCATCAGTGACTTATTACCTTTAGACTCCTTGCCATCAGTTAATATATTTTTGCTTCCTCCTTATAATACATCAACAATGCGATCTAAACAGCTACACTACTACTGCTACTAATAATTGACAGACCCTATCCCAGGTAAACCTAGTATTTAGTAAGATGTAGCTTCTGTGAATATTTCATAAAATATTGGATGAGCTGACTTCTTGCCTTTTGCCAAGAACTCCTTGATTTTACTAATATATGTATATAGATTCCATCTTTTCCATGCTTAATAATTGTTATTGTCTAAATACCATCTAGGTACAATTACGTAAATTGTAGTGTAGAATAATGCATATATTGGAAGCACTGAGCCTCAACAAAGCTTGCAGCTAAAAATTATTGAAAATAAACCAGTTAGTTATCTTTATGTAAATTTAATAAACCTAAGCATTCTCGTGAAAATTTCATACTTAAGTCATTTGAACAAGTTTTAGGCCACTTTGAAGCTTGTTTGGAAGTGTGAAAAAGAATATGTTTCAATTATGCTGATATCTTTATATGTTAAAAAGCGATGAATTTTTTCCTGATTTTTTTTAAACCCCCATTTTGTGTCAAATTTAACACAGAAATTTTGTGCCAGGTTTCCAGATGATTTACATAAAAAATATCCTAACTTTGTAATCAATGCAGATATTCTGAAGTATCATATGTCAAAATATAAGGAATTGTATGAAGAATAACATAAACACACAAAAGAACAGCACATATTAAAATTAAGAAACATTTGGTGGTCATCATGTATAAGATCACCAAAATATTTAATGTTGTGCAGTGTATTAAATTCGAATGAAATCATATTTTACTCAATTTCTTGCATTATCATGTATGATACACCACAAATTAGAAATTTTACATATAGTTCACTTGTGTTTTGATCTAAGCATTTAAACTTACCAGAAAAAAATGTTGATGGCCATAAACAAGGTTAAGGGGAAAAAAAATGCATGTCACAGTTTTGCTAAATGTAAATTTTATCCTATGCTTTACAATTTTTTGTTACCATCCTTACAATCATCATCATATAAATTGTTTTACAGTGTTTTGGTAAAGAAGTATTAAATATAATTCAGTTCCAAGTATTTAAATTTATAAAATAATGTATTGGATTTATCAAAAAGAAACAAATTAAATGCATGCAAAAAATGTGTTTGTCCAAGCATCTTTTCCTACCACCCCTACATTATATACATAAACATTATTTCTTTAGTGCTTATATTGTTTTACATCTGGATGGTTATATTAAAAAGTCTGGAGAGAAAAGAGACATAGCTCACAGAGATGAAGGAAGACAGAGAAAGAGAGAGAGAGAGAGAGAGAGAGAGAGAGAGAGAGAGAGAGAGAGAGAGATAGAGAGAGAGACCTAATCTACTAGGTTTGGACTAGATCTAGACTTTAAATTTTAGTAATCCGAATTTTATCTTTTTTTCAAGCTTAAATAGAAAAAAAACAAAGCCTATGTTTTCAAAGAATTAAATAAAATGGCTACCAGTTTCTAGTTCCAACTAAAATTAGTTCTAACAATAGAATTTGACTGCAGTGAAAGTGAAAACAAAATGTCACACCCCTTAGCCTAAATTCATGGTGTTTCACAAGTTCAATGAATAGAGAATTGCGGGCCGAATGCAGCTAGTCATGATGTCATCCACTTCGTTGAGTCCAGCCGAAAAACTTTCAGAGGTAGATCTAGGACATGGCTATTTTAAGGTAGGTTAAATTTTGATGAAACTTGGTCAGATTAAGGTTAACAGTATAATCTAAAGAGATGGCAAGTTTCAAGAGAGAGTGGCGACTTTTCTACCTGCAAACGAAATGGACTACTCGTTTATAATGCACAACCACATTTTACGTAGCCATTGCCGATCACAAAAGTATAGGGGCTGCCGAGAGCCACTTTCGTTGCCTAGCATCGGCGCTTGCTGAACTGCCTTATAGATTACTTTGGGTAATTTATTTTACCCCCCATCATACAATTAGATTAAATGTAAAATAAATCAGCAGGTGTGTCACCTAAATGGAAAATCTACAAATTATAAAACAAAAGAATCTATTGGAGTGAGAAACTTTGAGCTTCCAGTTCCACCCACCTGACAATAATTGTTTGCGCTCTTGACCAAGCATGGCAAGAACATCATCACAGAATTCTGGGAAATGATTTTCTTTTTTCCAGTCATCTAAATGAAGAAGAAAGCGCCTCAGTTCCTCTGGTGTGAGTTTTGATGTAAGCTTAATGAAAGAAATTAAAAACAAAACGATTTAAACCTTGAATCCAAATCATCCAACCATTAATCATCTTTTCTCTTTCCTCTCCAACTGTACCTGAAATTAAAAGACCCTGTAAAATATCTGGATGGCAAAAAAAGCAGATAGAGTTGAGGCATCCTTGTAATAGAACAGGAAACAAATGAGTTGGCTAGTAAGAAACATAAACCTTAGAATAAGATCCTGTTAAATATTTAGATCCCTCATTTCAATGTCATTCAAACTCTTGTCATTTATATTGGAAATGTGGTCTTGCTTTGTTCCATGTAAATTGAATCTCATAAAGATTGGCTTCTTAGAACGTAGGAGAGATTTTTCAAAGAAACCACAAAAAATATGTGAATCTATAGGGTCTTATAAAATAAAGTTCAGTCGTTAAATTCTTTTCATGGTAATACCTTGCTGTAAGCAGTAAATAGAGTCCTTTGGGATTATGCAGTTAGTTAAATATGTTTACAACAGAGCTTTATAATCCTCAGTATCAAGAGGAGAATATCAATATTTCAATTATAGTGTTACCTTCGTCATGTAGTCCTCAAGTAATTCCTTCCCTGCTCCACTATCACTGTTTCTAAGGCTCTCAGAGTCACTGGGCACCCTTGGATAATTTGCTACAGAGGCAGAATAACTGGAGAAAACAACAGGACATGTGGAAATGGCAATTTGGAAAACACTATCCTCTCATGCTTAAATAAACACATAAAACATTATTTGATTTTCTATTTTATCAAAAAGATAAATCAAAGGATACATAACACTATGCATCTTTAAGTGAACATTAACGACCAATTTTGAGAGAGAAAACAAATTTAAATCTCGTATTTAAAGAAACAAATCACAAGTTAAAAAGACAATCAAATAAGAAGATTCTACGCTAAAATTTTATAACTGTCTCATGCTGTCATGTATTGCATTCTCAAAAACATTTTACATGAAGTATTAACTCCACCTTTCGTTACAAAATAAAAGTTCACAGTAAATTTCGGTTTACAGATGTTTTGAAAATTCAGATATCTATATTTAAAACTATCTTAAAAGTGCTTTTCAGCATAAGTTTTGCTAACAGCGCAATTATTTGTAGACATAAACTGTTATAAAGATTTCTCTCTATGAAACTCACTATGATGACAAGTCTGGATGTCTGTTTTGCACTAGAGTTGATGCTGAAAATAAAAGATTCCAAAATAAAATTCAGATACTTACTTTTCTACTTTGTAACATTAAAAATCGATATGAAGATTGAGATAAGTATCACTGAATAATGCCATGTCTATTTTTAATTAGTTTCTGACGGAATACATCCATTTTTTCAGCACAAAGTAAAAAACTGAATCAAATTTCCAAAATGATTTTCACTCTGTTTCAATGTGCAGAAATGACAATTGCAATTTATTTTAAATAAATAAAGAGAGCTTACAGGCCCTGATTTAATTATGACACAATTGTCAAAATTGTAAAAAGTGTGTAAAATGTATCCTAATCATAGATGATGAAATAAATAAAGCCAACCTGTTCCACTAGAGACACTGCCTGCTCGCTCAGGAGGACTCAGCTGACGTTCTATTAGGTAAACTGTAGCCTCTGTGTAGACCAGGTTGAAGCACTGTCCCACAAGAGCACATATCTGCTCTGCTAAAAGCTACACAGGAGTTGTGATACAGATGTTGATGTAAACAGGTTAGTGACTTTCATTCACAAATTTTTTTAATTAGTATCAGATAGATTATCGTTCTAAAGTTTGGAAGTGGGCTTTTAAAAAATCACATGAAAAACACACACAAAAAAACAATGCATTAACTTAACATCTGACTAAATGTCTTATTATAAATGTCAACATGACCAAAATTAATACAAGCATAGCTGCCAACATTTCAGAAGGCAAATACTGATTTTTAACACGATAAATAAATGTTGTCATTGAAACCTAATAGATGGTCTAGTTGGCCCCTCTAGGTCCACCATATATGCTCCTGCTTCATAGCACAGATAAATGGATATAAATCAATACCATGGTATTGCAACAAGGTCTAGAACTATTAGAAACTTAAGCTGCAGTCAGATCTAGATTCAAAATCACAAGATGCAGGTCCAATGAGCCATAATAAATCTAGTTCCATTTGGGAATGACACATCGGTTTGTTTGGAGGTATAGGTCTTCAAACGGCATTTTAAAAGAAAACATGACATATCGAGTGTCCGTGTTAAGATCAGAAATATTCATTAAGTAAAAAAAAGTGTTAATATACCCAAAAGGTGCTCGACAGCTGCAAATAGCATTCTTATTTTATTGTGGACCAGGGCCTGTACTATAACACTTTTTACTGCATTTATCGAAAAGAGCTGTGAATGAACGATCAATCTACAAGTTGATTAAAGGCTCTGCCGATTCCAGTGCCACAAAGAGCTGGAGGTACTTATGAGACCATATAAACGTAAATGGACCCAGTAAAGAGCTGTGCTAACCAGACGTTATTGCCAAAATGGCAGCAAGCAATGAGTGATCAATGGGACAGCCAATTTTTAGAGGGATAATGTTCAATGCATATTTTCAACCATGATACGGACAGACATACCTGGGAGATTAAATATGTACTAAATATGTATTATATATACTGGTTGGCAGCTTTCTACAAGTACTGTCAAAGATAATATAGGTCGTATAAAATAAAAAATAGAGAGTTTCTTTTAACAATTTTTCGTAATAAGAAATGACAATTTTTACTCACCTTATTTTCACAGTACAGTAGTGCCAGTCTGCAAGATTCAACACTTCCTGCAAATGAAGGATTCGCTAAGTCAGCAATGTTTAAATAGACATCAAAATTCTCTTTAATTTGATATATGGTATGCATGCTTACAACAAGTATAACAATGAAAAAAAAAAGTGAAAAACTCAACAAAAACACAACTTGTTCATGACTTTTATCTTTATATATATTGGCTTTTTCCCATTACATCTGCACAGCAGGAACCCTATATAAATCTGATGACCAGTCGAGGTTTAGATCTGGCATTGAATGTGTGCCTGAGCTGGTTTGGCTTTGCCGAGCATAAATATTAGTTTGATCAGCCGACGCTAATAGTAGGATGGGGAGAAGTTATTATCAAAAACTTCCAAAGCACTTGAAATAGTGTCAAAGTCTATGACAGTCCGAGTAAATGTAAATTTTTCGACATTCACATTGTTCAGAGTCCCAGTCCATTCGTTAGTGACTGTTGGTTGTGGGTCGGTGTCATCATTTTCATTGCCAGATAGTTCTAATTCTGGTTTCTTTCTGTCTCAACCTCAACATCGATATCAGATTCCTGAATCAACCCCAATGTTCCCAGTTTCACCAAAACTGCTTTGAGAAGCTAAATAATTCCGAAAGTCAAAGGCCATCTTTTAAAATTTCAATAGAAAACGGTAGATAGAGAGGTAAAAATTTCCCAATCTTACAAAATCATTCTGATTGATCAAATCCAAAACTGTAAACTGCTAGTTTTAGTTTCAACATCGCTCTACACCCAGGTACTGTTATTATTCATCTTTTATGTTTTCTGGCATAAGAGAGCTTCCAAAAATCCTGTCTTCCTGGTTACACAGCGGGCTCATTAGGGCTCATTAACATGGTTGGGGTGGAATGTTGGCGAGCGCATTTGGGCCCATGAAGAAGCATTGGGTTCATCTACCTATAGTGTATGTAACATTTGTAGCCCTCTAGCACCAAACATCTGAAGGAGGGTGTCAATTAAGAATTATATTTAAAAAATCCAGCATTGAAATAATGTTTTAAAGAATGATAATTACAATGTCAGCTTTTAACAATTTGTTTCTCTTTATCTTGTCCAAAAGCTATTATATTAAGAACTTACCAAATTTAACTGCCAGAATATGTTGCTGATCATCTTTTATGTAACAGATAGCCGCAATCTCATGCATAGGTATTCGGAGCAGCGTCTCCTGATGAAAAGTTTATTTTAAATAAATAGCAGGGGATAAAGCAATTTAAACTATCACAATGATGTGTACAGGTTTGTACCAGTCATTTAATTAAGCACAATAAATAAAAAAACAAAAACAGAAAAAGCAAAATTCTACTTCGCTAAATATACATACAGATGGAAAGGCTTAAATATTATGTTCATGCACATGTTTTACTTGAAAAACTTTAAAAAAAAAAAAAAGACCTTTTATTTCAAAAGATACTAGGAGTAGGAAGTACAAAAAAGAACATTAAAAAATTACTTACATGATTGATATGGGAAGAGATTTTGATGTTGAATACACTGAGGCTTAAAATGGCTATTTTTTCATGAGCTTCTACATGCACAGGAATAACACCTTTTTTCTGCAAATAATAGAAAATAGACAAAAGGGTGAAAAAAATATTTTGAATTTCCATTGTGAAATTAATTACTGTACCCAAAAAGAGCAGCACATAGGAAAATCTAAACATAGGGAGATAATTGGCATTAGCAATGACAAAACTGAACAAGTTAAAAAGGCCTTTGGAGAGCACACAAATTTATGAAAATTTATATAGAATGCTCAACAGTGTAATTTTACCAATGACCATATATAGATGTCAAACAGTTATCATTTACAATACAGATGCCAAAAAGGTATCATTTAAAATGAATGTTATTAAAAGAACGCCTGCTATGAATGCATAATTATTATAAAGGTTGTTGAATCTGCAGGCTTTCTACACTTCGTACATCTGATATTTTTTTAACGAACAAGCCCTAAAGTTCTGAGCCGGTTTACTTTTTGGATCAGGTTTGAGCTGGTAAAAAATGGCTTGATAGGCATAATAAAAAGGAAGAAGAAGCTTGTATGTGAGGCAAAAGAGTAAATCAGGCACAAGTCGCTAATATAGGTTTTGAGCTAAACATAAAAAAAAAAATTCTTCATTGACAATTCCCATTGTCAAAAAAGGATTATCTCTGATAAAGTGATAAAAAAAAAAAATTTTTTTAACCGATAATTGTGCATTAAATGCTTTTTAAACCACTATAAATAAAAATATTCTCGACAAAAATACATCATTTTTTATTTTCTAATTCTTTATCATTTTCTTCTTTTTTGTTTTGACAGTTTTAGCAAAAAAAGCAATAAAATATATGATTACAAACTCAAATTATATCCCAAACCTACTAGGAGCTATGTTTGATGTTGGCATAAACTTACCTTCCCTTTATCAATGATCCTCAGAACGTCTGTTCTGTTTGTAATATCTAAATCTGGTGACACGCCTTCAATTTCTCCAACAAACTGAAATCATGATTGTGGGTGTGAGGTTTGAAAAATAATAATTACACGAAAAAAAACAGGGTCATTAATAGATTTTCCCTTTTCAGCAAGCTGAACCTCATTGATCCCTAATCTTATGGCTTATTTATTAGAAAGACGTCAAAGCAAAAAAATCCTTGAATATAAAACAATAGTAAAATGCTGACAACATTAATACCTGCAATAATGATAATACAGTCAAACCCGCTTTATCGGGAAATTTGAGGAGAAGGCGTCTTTTCCCCGAATATCTAGGTTTTCCCAATTTCGTGGGTCAAGTGCTTTTAGTACACACACCACATATAAAGCTCTTTACTTTGTGCAAATTACAGTATAAGTACATATTTTATACTGAATATGTGTAGCTTAAAGGAGTCAGAGGAAGAGGGGGTTGGAGAAGAAGAAGAAGAAGAAGAAGAAGATGATGAGTTGCTTTAACGCCGAATGTCGGCACTATAAGGACAGACCTCAAGACTGACATCTGACAATTGTATGTGCTGCCACACAAAAGACAGGGCAAGGATACCATGATTCCTGTCTCACCTGGTCACATTAAGCTAAAACAAACCCAACCAGTAGGGAGTGAAATCGGCAGGACCTCCTACGTTGGAAGGTGGTGTTCTACCCTAGGGCTACCGTGCATTTATGACAAACCATGTATCAAAAGTCTTATTATTAATGTGAATATAGGCCTAATCGGCTATATATAAATATAAATGGAGACCTAAGAAGAAGAAAAAAACATTGAAGGCGTAGTGGTACTGAATAAGTCAACTTTGAACTAGGCCTATATCTAGATTTGATGTCAGATGTTTGTTAGATTGATTCATAGAAAAATTTGAATACCTGAGGATACTCGTTTTTCATTTCCTTCAATAGATTAAAATTTAGTTGTTTTTCAATGTCTTGTATGAATGTATAAAAGAGGAATTTAAGTTAGAGCCATCAATAATCTTTTAAATGATCGATAATAAGGACCTTCTCGGATACATTTTTTCTTATTGTAAAAATATACACCATCTCTACTTTTGGTTTTTCCATGACTGTGAATGGTGCATGGGTTAAATGGTTTTTGCTCTGTGATTTAATGAACTAGATCGATGTCTGGATCCTTTGTCAGAAATAATAATCACAACGCTCCTAATATTTTAAAATTTAGAAAATGAAAACCACTTAGGAGTAGTCATAAAAAAAGATCAGAAAAAAAATTCTATCAAAACATGTAAACACCAGCATATAAGTAAGACCAAAACTTTATGTGTATTGGAAATACAGAAGCTCCATTCACATAATGTCTTTCAGTTGCATGTCATCAAACAATGAAATATAACAAGAAAGACATCCTTGGATGCAGATTGGTGGCTTCTGCATCCCTACCTCAGATTATTGCGAGCATACAAGGGCCACACTCTAAAATATGAGACTGCGTCATTCCTTTCAAATTCTGTCACTGTCTGCATGTGAGTACAACATGCACATCCCTATGCACTGACCACAAGCATCAAAGACATAGAGTCGGGTCCCGGACCACAGGAACATGAAGCACAGTGACTGGTTGTTCAGTGAAACTAGATGGCTATCAAAGACAATCTTCTGTAGCCGTGATTGTAATAATTGTCACAACATTCATCAATGCAAAGTTTTGTCTTGTTAATGACACATCAAACAGTACTTGCGCTAGAGTACCCAACCAAGAAGAAAAAATTTACCTGAGCGCCCATTTAAAAAGTAATGATCGATATACATTTAACTAACTAACAAAAAAATGTAAAAAAATATACTAGTCTAATAGTAACATATGGGTGATTATAACATCAATAGCTCTTAGTCACTGGTACCACCCAAATTTGTCTTTGTTTTCGTTACTACCGAGAATTTATGAGAAGCCGGCAAATGGTCTTGTGAAATCTCTATAGGCAGGTATGCCGGCACTTCCCACCAATGTAATACTAATTTATAACGATAACAACAATAATAATAATAATAATAATAAACAAAAGTTATAGAGAGAAAAAAATATTTGTTACCCCTAATATTAGTAATAATGAATAAGTACAAAATAAATTTCAAAAACTACATTGAAAAAAATAAGCTTTTTCTCAATAATATGACCTGTGAAAAAAGGAGTACCTGAACAGTTTCTGAGACATGGCCATCAATAAGATTATGTGGTTTATTTGGGTACATCGGAGATTTCAGTTCGTATCTATTCAGCGCACGTGGCTTCTCATTTTGAGCAGGGGAAGGCAGCGATCTACGTGAGAACAGCTGTAGAAAAAAAAATTGGGCAACATCTTTGTAATAAACGCATACAGGTCATGTCTTAAAATCAAATAGTGAGAAAAAATCGACAAGACAAATTTACAAAGCAGTGATATTTTTAAACTTTCAACAAAAAGTTCATATGTAAACAACTTAACCTGAGAATCTACTTTAAAAAAACACTTAGGGAGGGAGAGTAACATTTCTAATAACTAGATCTAGAAAAATAGGGCATCATATATCACCTTCAGTTTATGTCTTGGTTCGTCTTTAGCAGACATAGCGAAGAAATCATGGTGAAACAATGAAGTATGTTTTGATGGCAGATCTAGATCTAGATTCTAGATCTGTAGAAGTATAGATCTAGTCCAATAGGCCTAGAATCTATCTAGATTATATCATCTACAAGTATCCTAGGCCTAAATTAGCACTCGATTCGGATCTAGATCTAGGCAAATTTGATGAAGATAAAAATGTTAACGTATAGATCTAGAGAGTCTATGAAAAACAATCTTCAAGATCCTAAAAATGCACCTATTCTAGAGACCAATTATTTCTAGTAGCTATAGTCTTTCTCATGCGGAAGTTTGAAACGTAAACCGAAACAAAACTCGAGCTTTACCTCCCCTTACACCTACGTGGGCGTGTCCCATCACGCTGAGAGTTCTCACCAAAATTAATAGTCTGTGGTCCTCAATGCATTGTTTCAGCGACAATTTTATGTGGATATTATCAACCATTTCTATATTTCATCTACTATAGTATAAGATCTGTCTCAAAGCCTAACACAATAATTAATCCATAAATGCGACTTTACCTGTTTTCCTTAACACCTCTTACCTAATTCTAAAGGCTTCACGGAGTGCAGTCTATTGTGTTCCACCCTACCTCTACTCGTGTATATAAACTTACATGACTATAACCCCCCCCGCCCCCTTAAATCCATTATAGCACAATGAGTGAACCCTGTAGAGAGGGAGTGGAGTACTCGGTTCATTGTTCAAACTGAATACATGTATTTGGATTTTGCCAAAGAAGTAATACAATTTATACATGTTGCCCCTTTACTGGTTGGATCGGTGTTAGTATAAATCGGCCAGCTGAGTACTGGTATCCCGGCACTGTTTCTTGAAGGTGAAGTCGAGGGCTTTAACTAACTCTAATAATCTTGCATGCCTATATTTGGGAAATTAAAAATAAAATCCTTTGTTTTGCCGGCCGTTGAAAAAAACGGAGACATTGTGCGAACGGCATCATCACATGTAGGCATTCACTCTTTCCCCGTCACGTAATTTTACGATCGTAAATGGACAAAATTAATGTACTGTTAAAGATAGACACCTTGACTTTAAACTTCGTAATATTCGCAAGAATCATTTTCCACTCATTGTTTTTTATGTCTAAAGGATCAATCGATTCGTTAAGAAAATTCTAATTTCGATCAAGACAGGAATTGCTTTGGATTGATGGAACTGTATGGGCATTTACATGTAATGACACCAAGCTGCTCACATTTCGAGACTGATATGTTGAAAAAAAAAAACAAGCAGCTGGTAATCGGGTGGATTTACATCTTACATTTAGTTTAATAAGGTTACGTCACCATCAAACCACATAATTTTTATTTTGCTACCGTGCTTTGTAGTGTTAGTAATCGTGCGAGCCCACACTTCCCGACTAATGTAATTTTCCTTAAGCTATTTTATTTGTGGGCCCCTACGTCCATTAGCTTTTCTTGTTGTTTTGCTTTTCCCCATGTTGCGTTTACAGTTCAGTTGTAACACGATCTTCCAGTTTTTCTTTATTCATCACTTGTATAAAAAAAAACGTCCTTGGCGTCTACGAATTGTAGCAATGTGAGATATCTTGTTTGAGTGAGCTGCCTTTGAAACTATCTCACCAATATTGGCGAGATTCTTTTAGGAACCACATTCCATCTGCCTCCAGTTCTTATGTGTTTCTTTTGGGAATGTCCAAGCTCACATCCACACATAGGCTCAAAATAGCACCGAAGATCTCTTCTTTTTTCTCGATGGGCTGCTTTCAACTTCTGGTGCTCATTTTCTTAAACGTATGCTAAATAATATTTCAGTGTATTCCTTCCATTACTTGAAATTTAGTTCCCAATTATGTGAATCGATCATGCTGTTTGAGTTTAGCCCCTTTTGCAAAATGTTTTGTTATTGTAGATTTTCTCCTCCCACTGAGTACCATCACTTCTATCTTTTTACTCTTTAATTCTAGCCATTTCTTCATGCTCTCTTCTTCAACAATGACTAAGGTCTAACAGTCATTGCAAGTCCCCACTGACAGCGCGGGGATAAGCACTGTCATGTCCTCTCCTGTGATTTCTTCAATGATCTATACTAAGTTGTCATTGGTCAAGTTCTCGTCACAATGATACTAAACATAATGTGGAAAAAAAAATGAAAATATTAATAAATTAAATGCTACCAAAGAAACGAAAAAATAGTTTGTCTATGCTGTCTTTTATTTTCAAGAATAGAAAAAGGTCACCTGTGTTTTTATGAACACTTGAAAAGAACACAAAATGGCGAATCGCACAGTGAAAGATGCTCATTCTGTCAAAGGAACAAATCCACAATATTTGGTTGAAAAAATAACCAGAACGAGAATTTACGAGTGCAGATACTGGAAAGAAGAATGTTTCGCACTGACAGGTTAGCTGATATAAATGTTCTTACCGGATGACTAAAATCTAGATAAATAGAACCTAGTGACTAGTCTAAGCCATTCAGCCTAGGCTAGTACTGTCTAGATCTAGATCTAGATCTAGATTATAGAGTCTAGATCTAGATTTTTATTCTAGATTAGATGTAAAAATTTTGGGCCAGTTTTAGTTTTATATCTAGAATAGTTTTATGGTCATAAATAAAATTTCCGGTTAGCTTACAACTCGTCATAATAATATATGAGAAAAAGAAGGCAGTAACTTTACCGCAGCGTTAGTACTCTTGGCCCCTAAATTAGATGGTAAACAACATCACTGTAGCTTTCAGCTGGTCATAAATTCTTACCACAACAATGTAGATCTTGTTATAAATTTAGATCTAGTCTACCGTCTCTGCATTCAAGATCAAATCTCTATAGATGGTAAACTTGCGAAAATTCCAGAAAGTTTGCCACGTTACCTTATTTATTTTTCCTGAAAAAAATTCCTGTTGCCATGTGCGGTTTGGCCGTCATAAGCCGAGATTCACAGTGACAAAGACCTTTTTTTTTTCTTCAATTGGTCTATAGATAAATGATAGTTTGTGTCCGAACTTAAGATACAATCAACCAGCCTTTCCCATGGTTAAATCTCACATATATTTAATGTTATTTACAAGTGAAAATCAATACCTTTATATTCCGAAACATGCAGCCTAATTGACAATACCGTGTATAACAACATAATGTTGTTCCTGATTATTATACAACAGTGGTTAACTGTGCAACTAGAAGCCGAACAGAAAAAGAAATAAACTCAAGTTTTCGGAGTACAGAAAAGAAAAGCAACCAAAATGTGCCGTCTCTTCATTTAAAAAAAAAAATTTTTCATAGCATTATATTATCAGTATTGGCACTGCAGTTGACCTCATTCGGGTTACCGTCACCGATATCAACCTCTAGTTTATCTGATTGACATCATTTATTTTTCTGAATAATACCCATCGGTCCATCATCATCCAGTCCTTGCTGACTTTTTAGGCAAATTGATTCTAGAATCTAACTGGAGTGTTTGATCTGACTCAGATTTTTTAAAACCATTTTAACGACGCAACCTCAGCCAAACCTACTAATAATTTACTTAGCGAAAATAATCATGCACTCTAGTCTTCTAGCTTTTATTAATAATAAAAAAATGAATCTAAATTTTGATCTCTAGAGCTACAGCGAGATCTAACCAAAAAGTATCTTATGTGATAGCTACATTGTATTTGACGATTAGCATGTTCGCCTGTAATATAATTTAATTGTAGATCTATCTAGATCTAGATTGTTGCTAATAACGTTTCGGTCTGATATTCACATGTTTTGCTCTACTGTTTTGTTAAAGAGTAACAATTCTGTTTTTTTCTTCATGAAATGGAAGCACACTGCGCATTTGTAATTTTACCCAAATTTTGATCGACAAGATCAGAGGTAGAATAAAAATAAACTTTGTTGAGGCAAATTTTGATACATAATTTTAAAAAGTTCATATGTACAAACTTGAATTTATAGATCTAAGTGAAACGCGGTAAAGAAATAAATCTGTTGTATATTTTGTTTACCAGCAGTTTCATGTCTGTTAGCAAGCAACAGTTGATGTATTACTCCATTTCCTTTAATAAATGTAACCATTTATCACCTCAGATACCTTTTCAGAACTTTTCTAGACGGACAGAAATCTTGAAAATTTTCAGTCCCAGGGGGTTGGGGGCGTGCCCCTCTGATCCCCCTTCCCCCTTCCTTTTCCCTAATACCTAAGTTGGAAAATTTTGACAGGGCCAAGTGGCATCCCTGTAATAAAACTAAACCTTCTTTAATGTGAAATCTACATGTAAAAATTATAAATGTGAAGGCAAAAATAAACATTTGGAAAGCTTGCACATTATCAACATTATTACATGAAAGGTAAATCATAGGATTTTACCTGTACTAGCCGCTACATGCCAATATAGGAACCCATATTGTTTGTCCTCCAAGCTTGACCAGTATCTAGCTGTTACTGACTGAAAAAACTAACTCCCACTTGGCAAAGAAAAGATTTGCATGAATGAGGGGCTTTGGAAGTTTTGACATAATTACTTTATCTTAAACTGAATTGTAAAGCTTTGTTTATATTGTAGATTTTCTTTTCTAAATTATTTTTGGTCGCTAGAGTCTACATCTAGATAACCCAACTTTTTCTTTTTTTTTCAGTTACTAAGTTAAAAATTCCATTTTGTCATTTTAAATCAAGAAATGTATTATTACCATATACCATGAATATGATGGTTATGTTCAAAAAATGTGTAGGGTGGTGGTTTAAAAAAAATTAAATACATGATTATCATACATGAAATCATGAGCTGCTGACAAGTTGAAAATATTTATGCCTAATTCTTTTCCACAAGTAAGGTAAAGAAAAAAATGTATGATTTAAAAGAACAACACACAGCTTAGTTTCATGAATTCAAATTTTCTGATCCAATAGCGAACAAATATTGTTTTACAGTTGTATTTTTCTTATTTCAAAATTTTTCCAGCTGCACTCATAGTTGACAAAGCTATGGAATTAAAGTACGTTGGAGGTGTCTTTGGTGGCAACATCAAACCTGTGCCATTTCTTTGCTTATTGCTAAAAATGCTGCAGATTCAGCCTGAAAAGGACATTGTGGTGGAGTTCATTAAAAATGAGGACTTCAAGTAAGTTACTTTATTAGCTACAAAGAAGCAGAAAAGTTTTTGCTTAGCCTGCTAACTTTTAATGATTTTTAACAAATATTGTAAGAATAATTATTCATAGCCATGTTCTTCACCTGAAATCATACTCAGGGTTTCATGGAAATTGTATTCAAGTAAGAACTTTTTAATCCATTGGTTCACACTTTACTAGAGGATGTGGTGTCAACTACATTTTAGATGTTTAAAGATAAGTGTTTAATTTTTATATCCCTGTTGTTACTTTCATTTACTTACAACTGCTCAATAGATATAAAGTTTATTTTCATGCCCTCTACACTAAAGTTGATTGTAATTAATTGGTCTATTCTCTTGATATCATATGGTGAAAGGAAACTATATCTGGCATAGAAACTTATTGGGAGAAAGGAAAAAAAAGTGTGTTCACATCAGTCTTCTTTTATTCCCAAGCTCATTTGTTAACTTAAGATTGAGTAAAAGAAAAATGTTTTAAGAACCAGACAATTTATTTATTTTATTACTTATAAAATACATTTTAAAACTGTCTCATAATATTTGCCTAATTTTGTGTTCTCAGATATGTTCGAGCATTGGGGGCAATATATATGCGACTCACAGGAACATCAATTGACTGCTATAAGTACTTAGAGCCTCTATATTATGACTACAGAAAGTTGAAGCGCATTGATCGCAATGGAGGTGAGTTATCAGCATAAGGCTTTGTGCAAATTTTGCTTTAAAACATTTTATAAGGGTGTTTAGTCTATAAAAAAAGCTATTAGAGTTTATAATTGCTGTTTTTTTTTAACAAAAAAAAAAAAAGAAGAGGGGGTGATCCACTGTATTCAGGCACAAATAAGACACAGAACCACGACATGGAGAGTGAGATAAAAGGAACTTGCTTTTTGCATAGTGTATCTCAACTGCTGATCTATCATCCATTATGACAAACAATAGCTCTAAAAACAAATTCTCTCCAATTGAGCCATAAAGTCCACAGCATTGGAGTCAGGCATCCTGATGCCCTTTCCATAGCATGCCTTCTTAATGTGTATTATTTTTTTAGTGAGAAATTATTTTCAAAAAGTCTTGAGTTTAACAGCCAACAAAATTTCTTGCCTTTGCAGCTTTTCACATCATTCACATGGATGAATTCATTGATGAGTTACTGAGAGAGGAAAGGGCATGTGACATCATTTTGCCAAGAATTCAGGTAACATTTCTTTATATCTTATACAATGGAAATCACAACATTCATATTCAAATGTTCAAATGAAATAATTATGTCAATGTCATCTTACATCTTATTTTTTTTTCAATTACAGTGGAATCCCTTTAAGACAAACTATGAACTTATATAAATTATTTTATAGCCACCAATTTTCTTTTTTTTTTACTGCTATGTTATCTTAGGATAAAAAAACTTTCAGACTCTCCATATGAGGTATATATTAAACAGATTTCACTTTATCTGTATCAATTATTAAAAATGATATTGAAATTTGATGGGTGCTGGTCCTAGCATGAAACTTTGCATCTGCCTATTTAATCTATTGATTTGGATATGAAAATCTCAATTACAATACTCATCTATATGCTCTATAGAGGATATTAAAGCAATGTTTTCTAGTTCATAGGATTTAGCCAAATAAGTAAATTGTATTTTTTTACCTGAAACAGTCTTCTTTATTTGTTTTAAAGTGTATATATATATTCTATTGTTGTATCTTAAGCAGTTTTAATTTTTTTTAAAGCAAACAAAAAAAAAAAACAACAACACACAATCTATTCTTAGGTTTGGTGTATGGAACTTTTAGGCATGTCTAAATTAAAATAAAGTTTTTATTAACAAGCCATACACAATATATTTTTATTTTCACTTTTCAGAAACGCAATGTTTTAGAGGAAACCAATGTACTGGAACCAAGAATAAGTGCTATTGAGGAGGATGTAGATGAAATGGAGTCAGAAGATGAAGATGAGCTAATCAAGGTAGTGTTCTTAATACAAAACTTGCTCCCCTACTTTCTAATTAGATAAACTGGTCTCTGCCTATTACCATGCCGTTTGGGAGTCAGTGTTTAGTGTGGTGTTACGAAAAAGGAGGGAATAGCCCCTGAATTTGTCATTTATGATAGTTATTTCCCAAAGGTAAGCTGCCTATTTATAGCAGCATGGACCACTTCACCAATCAGATAAGAGACAATCTTCCAATCCCTTAGAAGAAGGACACCCTTGATCAGCAGTTCCTCAAACTCGACAACATGTCCTTTTAGCATGTCACATTTATTCCCAAGCTCGGCAAACAATAATTATGGCTTTTGGATGGCAGACTGGAACAGAAATCGTGGGGCACTCTAAAAACACCGCAACAGATTGTCTCTTTCATCATGGAGGCTAAACTGAAAATTTCAAAGAAATGTGCACATTGAAAATGGAAAAAAAAGTAGAATGAGATGTTGAGTAAATTGTGACGCTAACCAGGATAATGTTAGGCAGAGGACAATCTACTGTTAAGAAAGTTATCAGTTGTTATAAAAAAAAAATAATTAATAAGACAGTACATCTAAGAAGAACGATATTGATGTATTGTAAACATGTGGCTTTTTTAAAATTTATTCACTTATCGTATCTTTCTCAGCAAGCTACACAAATAATGCAAGATCAAGAAGCTTTTTACATATATAAATAGGTCCGAATTGCAATTTTTATCTTTAAATAAGTTCCAGGAAGGCAGAATATCAGAAATTGATCCATTGGCATTACTTGTGAATGTACCACATAAAGTTTAAAATTAAAGAAAATGCCTTTATTCCATCCCACTACTAGGAAGCTAAAAAACTCATCCCACAAGAGGTCAAACCCAAAAGGTCCCCTTCACCACACAGAAGAAGGAGAAGCCCTCCTAGGAAGTAAGTCACTAATGCCTTTACATTTAGAACAACTCTTTTATGTGTTTTATTTTTGTAGCCTATACATTTTAAAAATAGCCCGCTACTTTTTGGAATGCCTGGAAAATAATTTCATCAAAGACAAGGCTTAAGTGGAAGTGAAATACAAGAGATATTAAAATTTTACTTGTGCAACATGCATATGATAATTTTTACTTTTACCAAAACATTTGCATATTACATAGTATTTTGAAAATTTGGTTTTATGTGTTTTGATACCAAGCTGTAATAATAAAGGGGGAAATACGCACAACTTAGCAACTGAGGGACACAATAAATCAAACACAACTAGAGGTAGAAAGATACATATAAACGTTTTGCCTTTATTGGCTTCATCAGACTAATGAAAACAAAGCAGAAAGACAGTCTATTAATGATACTACATAGCGTAGGCCTACATAGTACATGCAGTAACAAGGGATCAGGGGGGGGATTAGGGTGCGTCAAATGAGATTGGGTTTGTGAGGTAATGGCGTCTTGCGCAAGAGGCAAGCCTTGTGAACGAGTGTGCGAAGAGAGAGTGATTATAGGGGAGGGGCAGGGGCCAATGACGGATGTATGAAGAAGGTGCATAGGGGAGAAGAATAGGGGGATGGGAAGGTTGGGGGGAAAATGTTGATACCAAACTGTACAAACAAAGTATAAAAAACATTATTGCCGTAGAGAACAAAAGCAGAAAAAAATCGTCAATTTTTACAGAAAGAAAAAGAAATTCTAATGATTGCTGCTATGCGTTATTTATCAGAGAAAACAGAGAAAATCGCCAAAGGAGTCCTGGCAGAAGAAGGTCCAGATCACGAGACAGAACAGATAGAGCAGACAAAAGACACAGATCTCCAGGTAAAGCTCTTGAGTTTGATTATTTGAAAAATTCTGTATTCATTGAGGTAATTTGGAGAAGAGGAGTGCTATAATAGCATTGCTATAGAAATTGACTAAAAATAAAAGCAGAACATCTTCCAAATGACATGAAAGAGTCAGTTTTCATTACACTTCCAAAAACCCCCAGCGCAACTGAATGTGGGAACTTTCGTACCATCAGTCTTATGAGTCACACAATGAAATTACTTCTCAAAATAATACTAAACCGCATTGGTCCAAAGATCAACAAAGAAGTCGGACATGAACAATTTGGTTTTCGGCCTAACAGTGGTACTCGTGAGGGCATTATGTGTATGAAGATGGTTTGCGAAAAATACTTGGAGAAGCATAAAGATATATACGTCTGCTTTATTGATTACGCCAAAGCATTCGATAGAGTTCATCATACCAAATTGATAGAATGCCTAAAGGGCATCGGCATAGACGGCAAAGATATACGTATCATCAGAAACCTCTACTGGGAACAGACATCATGCATTAGAATTGGTGAGGAAGTAACAGATCAGACAAGTATACAAAGAGGCGTCAGACAAGGCTGCGTAATGTCCCCTAGCTTATTCAATCTATACACAGAAATCATCTTTCGAAACATCAATGAACTACCAGGTATGAACATCTCTGGGCAAAACATAAACAACATCAGATACGCAGACGATACAGCCCTAGTTGCAGAAACACCAGAACAACTACAGGCACTTTTGGACAAAGTGAACGAAGAGAGTGAGAAATGTGGACTCGCGATGAACGCTAAGAAGACAAAAGTAATGGTTATCAATCGCAAAGACATCAATATCAAAATTGGTAACACTGTGCTGGAACAGGTCAGCACATTCATTTACTTAGGTCAATTGATCAGTGATGACAATAGAGCAGACCAAGACATTAAACGCAGAATCGGAATTGCAAAAACCAGTTTCAACAGCCTACTGAATACTTTTACTTCAAATTCCATCAGCATGAAGACAAAGCTTCAATTGCTATAGAAATTGACTAAAAATAAAAGCTATTAAAGATACACAGTGCATTTCCTTGGAAGCAAAAGATCTAGGGAAGTTGTGGTTATCTGAAATTTGCCTGAAGTGTAAACTTAAAAAAAAAAATATTGTGAGATTTCAGTTTGGATAGCTTATAATATAGCATTGTATGGAGAAGAGGTATTTGGAATGTATTGTCTCTAAATGAGCTGCTTGTAATAAAAAAAAATATACAGGAGGCTTAGTTGGAGTGAGAGAAATAGAACCGAACAACATTATGCTTTTTCAATTGCACCTGATACAGGTGCTTTGAAGTTTTGTTATTTCTGTTATTTGAGATCTTGAATCGGATAGTCTACAGGATCAGATCCATGCTTTTATACTCAAGGTTAAACAAATTAAGTAACAAAACTTAGCTTAAGTTGTTGATATCAATTCATTCCAACCAATTTCATACAGCAAAAGGCATCAAGAAACTTATCTCTGTCTGACTGTTTGTTTCTCTCTATCTGTCGATCTCTCTCTCTTTCTCTCTCTCTCTCTCTCTCTCTCTCTCTTCTCTCTCTCTCTCTCTAGGGGGCGCGGTGGCCTGGGGTAGAACATCGGCTTCCGACGCAAAAGGTCCGGGTTCGAGCCCTGGCGATTGCGCTCCCTACTGGTTGGGTCGGTGTCAGTTTAATGTGACCGGCTGAGACAGGAGTCATGGTATCCCCGCCCTGTCTCGTGTGTGGCAGCACATAAAATTGTCAGTCGTCAGTCTTGGGTTCCATCCACAATATAGCCTATATAAATGCTGATGTTGGGCGTTAAATCAACTCAACTCAACTCTCCTCTCTCTCTCTCTCTCTCTCTCTCTCTCTCTCTCTCTCTCTCTCTCTCTCTCTCTCTCTCTCTCTCTCTCTCTCTCTCTCTCTCTCTCTCTCTCTCTCGTGATTTCCTTTTCAATTTCATATCCAAGCAGTGCTTACATTCATTATTGAAGTTAAGGAATGAGATGCACTTTAAACACTAAAAGTAATATTTCTTAGTTTGAATGTGGATAAACTTTCTTTTTCTAATTGTGCAGGTCGTCGTCACAAGGAGGACAGCCACAAACGCAGCGGAGGGGGAGGGGGTAGCTCTAGTAAGCGATCGCGCCAAGAATCTGACCATCATGATCGAGACAGAGATCGCCATCGCAGCAGTCGTCAAACATCTGATAAGGACAGGAGCCGGCACAGGGACAAAGACAAAAGTAGCAGAGATAACAGAGAGCATAGAAGTCACAGGGACGAGAAGAGGGGAGGCAGGGGTGAAAAGTCTGGAAAATCATCAGTCACAGATCAGGAAATCAAAGATGCAAATGAGATGCGGGCCAAGTTGGGTCTTGCTCCTCTTAAACTTTGAATCTCTTGTTACTTGGTGATTTTATTTGGTGTTGTTTTATTATAAGTGGTCAAAGGTTGGCGGATGATATAAGCTTCATAGTATGATTGTTTGATAATAAAAAAAAAATGGTAATTAAATTCTTAAATTCTTCCATCAAACGATATTGTTGCATCATGTGAATAATTAATGAAATGCTATTTTTTAAAGGCAGTTGCAAGATGTTTCAACTCTGTATATAGCTACATTCAGCAAGAGTTTGTAAATTTCTTACAAGTTTATGAACTTTCAGTTTCATATTTTCATGACTTTTGTTTTAGATGTCACCCAAATTTTTTATTCATGTCTTTGCTTGATCTGACATGTTGAAAAGTTTTTGTATTTTGAAAATTAAATGAATGTTTTTTTTTACTCTCAGCTTCCTGTGTTCTTTTCTTTAGGATATTTTAATATGAATCCCTCTTAGAAGACTAAGAATGTTTTAGGCAGATATGATGCTTATTTTTTTATGATCAAAATAATTGGCGAATGCCAGATAAATTTCACTAAGTTGGAATACTCACATATCTTGATATTGTATACTGTTTAACACCAGCTTTAAAGGGTCAGTGATAAGATTTAGAACAATGGCTCTGTAAATACTTATAATAAATACTACTAGTATGTTTTAATAAAATAGGCTACTTAAATTTTTTTTTTGAAGACTCCATTTTCCTTTGCCTGTATAAAATGATATGGATCGGTAAATGCAGCCAAAACACTTGAAAAGTATAAAAATATTAACTTCTGTAATTTGACACTCCTTAAGCAGATTTCTGTTTTTGTAAGCTACATGCAGATTTAGTTAGCATGACTAAGGGAAAACGTTTTTGGTAATGGACTTGATAATGCGTTATAAAATATCATCGCAGGCATATCCACCCATACAATAGAGTCAATGGTGTGCAATTTACATTTAGATTGTGGAACAGTCAGGAGAAATAATGAAAAACATGTTAATGAATGTACAGACTTTGGGTCTTGAATGATTGATAACTAAGTGTAAATAGTAAAAGATAAGTGATTACAAATGCAAAATTACAAAATGCATATATATTGTGTTTTAATATTCTAGACCTATAATTGTGCAATAGGTGCAAGTGTTTTGTTTTTTTTTGTAAAGTTTTCCACACATATAACAATTCATCAATTGAGAATTGCGTTTTTTACCTTACTCCTTTACTATTTTTAGTTTCAAGAATCACACATTTATATTTTAAGGTGGGGAGTCCGACCAGGTGTAAATTATCGATCAATTTAAAACAAAGTCGAAATGAGAGCAAAGAACTAGATCAAAATTAAATGTCTTTATCAGAGGATTAAATGGTATTCCAGAAAATTTTAAAAAAAGTATTAGTGAGTTAGAGAAAAAGATAGATGTGGCGAAAATGTAATTAAAGTTGCTTCAAATATACTTCAGTAATCCTGTTTTTTAAAAGAATATCATCAATATTATTATTAAGACAATCTTCTTTTCATGACATAAAACAATCATGTCACAAATACATGTAACGCGTTACACCGTTAGGAGATAAATACATCATCCACAACGAGATATGGTCCAGAGAAAAGATTCCCCATGGCGCACATGATAGGAACCTGGTTTAAAAAAAGAAAACATGGTGCAGAATTTATTACAAAGTTAAAATCGAGAATAACATTTAAGAGGCATCGCTCAACAGTGTGGAACTGTTCGGGCGTTTTGCTTGTAGTCGTACACTGTACATTGTCATTTTAAAGATATCGCTGTTTTAGTTGAAGACAAGGTATGGGGTGAGGAAGATGATAATTATGAACAAAAATAAATCACCTCAAAGACTGAAAGAGGGATTTACATAAGCAACATTTTGCTTATCCTGTTTTGGCTGCAACCTGGTTGTAAATCGCTTGAATACATGGAGTAATACATGTATAAAGTTTTCTTTTATTTCACTGTAGCACATTCCTCTCTTTGAAATTAGGCCACTGGAAATCCTACACGTAGCTATTTATAGGCGTAGCTTTATTGCATAATTATAATTATACATTAAGCGTGTCGTTCTTGACTAACCTGTAAGCAGCAATAGTACATTTTTATGTTTAATTTTAACCGCCCTAAAAATCGCTTGCCTTAAAGTTAAAGAGGACGGTAGTTGCTAGTTAGGGAAAACATTGGAACATGTATTATCGAAATAGATTGGGTAGAGAATTACATTAATTTGTTTATACATAAAAGGGTCATGTTCGATAAAAAGGCATGAAAACGGGAAGAATGTTCGAAACAAGAGTGCAAACATAATGACAATAAAAAAAATCGCACTGCTATTACTAGCTTTCTAAGGCAAGATGAAGTGTACACTGAATTCACGCACGCTCTACCGAAATCTAAAACGGCCGCATTTAGCACGTTCAAGTGGTCAGTTGACTGGCCTTGTACGTAGTTGTAGGCTCGTGGCTCAGAAGCACAATCTTCGTTCCATCAATACAAGTACATGTACCACCTTTACATGTGTGCTACATTGTAGGGCCATGGCTAAACTATGATTCATTTTAAGTTGCTACTTCAACGGAAAGCATATTGTGAAATTATCTGCGCGCAGTCAGCAGCCTGAAACTTCAAGCTCTGGGAACACAGTGTATGTATATGAATTCTAAAGATAAGGAAATGTTACCAACTAATGTGAAGCACATGAGCATCAAAAGAACTGTGTAGTTGCTACATGGAGTAAGTGTATGTTGTTATAGCTCGGCACAGGCACATGCATACTTTTAACAGTTTTGCTTTCTAAACACTACAGGGTAATGTTGCGGTAGATAATCTTGGAATTGTCGGATCAGGTAAGTATCATTATAATTACATGCATATCGAAGATTCGATAAACTTTCCCCGATAAGACATACGTTTAAGTTTAATTTAAAGTAGTTATTTCCATTTGTTTATGCCGGCTCACCTGAAGTTTTCACAATGGACGCAATACTTGTTTTTATACATCATCTTATTCTAATAGCCCTCATTAAATAGAAATCTTTCTTTTAGTTTTACTTTGTTTATTAAACCAGTCTTATTGCATTTTTGTTGCTTCATACTATACCGTTAATAAGCCTCCCAAATTAATGATCTGCCGAGTAGAATTTGCTACCGATGTATAATATCACAACAAAAACGTTTTTACAGAAGCACAGGTATGTAACTATATTGTTGATCACTTATGATAGTTATGTATATATTTTTTTATTCATTCTGAATTCTACGTAGCCAACAATAATGATAACAGTGGCCAGTAGGCCCAGGGTTTGAAATGACCTACTATTCAATCGATAGCTTACTTGGTCTGCGGGCCAGGTCGAAATACTGACCTTCGTGTGTGCGCCAAGGCCAGTGGGCTATTCTTTCTGCCTTCATGACCAAGGCTAGCCTTCTTGGGCGGAGCCAAAGCAATATCATAACATTTGACCTAAAAAATAGGTATGTAGATTAGCATTACCGTAACTAACTTTACTTATGTAGTAGATATGTCCAATACTAAACTTAATATACCGGGTATTAATGGCTGTTATGCCCAAAGTAATCGAGACATAATTATAGTCATGTACAACCAGCAAAAAAAAGAGGACAGGAAGTGAAATAAGAAAAACGGCAAATAAGGATTATACTCTCTCTCTCTCTCTCTCTCTCTCTCTCTCTCTCTCTCTCTCTCTCTCTCTCTCTCTCTCTCTGTCTCTTACTTACTTTCGCTCCTTGTCGCTGCCTCTCTTTCTCTCCCACACGCGCGCTCACGTTTCTACTATTTCGGAAGAATCCTATTCAAAGATCCCTTCCTCGTCGGACGTTATCGTGGTTTTTCTTAAATGTATCATTTTACTTATAGACTAATTCAATTTTGGCAAGACCAACTTATATTGTATGTACATGTATAAATCTGTGAAAAAAGAACAAAAAATACCCCCCCCCCCAAAAAAAAAAAAAAAAAAAAAAAAAAACAAACAAAAAAACAACAAAGAAAACAACAACAAACAACTCCATAAACAACAAAAACATTACGCAAACTCACATATACGCATAGCGTATAATGATAATGATGATACAGTCATCGTGAACAGACAACATATGCCAATGAGAATGTACTCTCGCTATTCTAATTCCACCCTTTCCGGCAACTTCACTGGTTTTGTCCAATAGTAATTCATACATGTATTGTTGTCGTGTTTTTGTTTTTAATTCGCCTTTCATTTTAATCTGAGACAACATACTGTCTCTGTGACTTACGGCGTTTTATTTATTTTGTTGTTGTTGTTTTTTTTACAAGTTACCCGTATTTTTTCCGGTTTGAGATTATTTTTATTATTGCCTTACTTATCAGAACGGGCATTTTTGTTTTGTTTTGTTTGTTTTTTAGGAACACCAAATCCCATTGATTCGAGCGCGCCATATAGCTCAGTTAGTAGTTCTCTTGACTGGAAAGAAAGATATAAAATGTTATTCGAGGTTTGATCCTAAGAAACTATCGCTACGCTACCTATTGAGGATTTTGGGGAAGTAGGGGAAGAAAAGATTATATTATTCTCCCTAAGTTTTTAACTTATTTGTATGCACGTGATACAATGTATACCGTTTTTTAGATGGAGAGCGCTGTCCGGATGCATTCTCTTTTATCGGTATTCTTTCGAACCGGGGTGGAGGTCCATTTTTTGACGGGTCCTTTTTTGATAAAGATTATAGAGTCACATTGGTTTGTACTTCAACCAGCACCCGAAGCTCATTCCTCTGTTACATGATTTTGTCTTTTTCTTTTATATGGGACAAATCGCTAAACACGTTATCGAATTTCAATAAACAGCAATATTTCAGTTGTCATGTTACATGTATAATGTCCATCCGGTATATATCTTTATAGCTTGGTATTCGTATATTGTTTCAATAATATGATTTAAGATGCAGAAACGCCTAATGTGGTATACATTGTACATAAGGAAAAAAAGAAAAATCTGATATATAATATATAAGGAAGGCTTTTGGTTTTATAGTCCAACTTGTTTCCCTTGCTGCCAGCAGTCTTTCGGCCCATTGTAAATTAAACGCATTCGGTTTTCTTTCATGTTAATCGTTTGTAATCCTCCTTTACTGTATGGGCTGTGCATAGCTTTACGTCTGATCTTTTCAAAGGCTTTTGTATTCGTGAATCTTTTTTTTTCTTTTTTCATATAAATCGAAGGAAGATTTGGTTTATCGTTATCAAAATATCATCAGGTATACCAATACTTTGTAAGAGGTGAATAAACAAGGTAAACCCAAATGTTTTAATGATATGTATTTTGCCCAAGATTGACAGATCTCATTTCGACCAGAGAGCTAGTGCTCGTTCTAAATGTTCCACTCTTTTGGCCCAATTTTGCCCAACCATTTAATTTGTGCAAGAACCTCTACAGCTATGACAAAGAGAAACGGATATATAGGACAATCTGGAGCATTTGGAAACGCAGCTCACAGATGACCCTAACAATCAGAAGTTACAGAAGAAGATTTTGATATAATAAAAGATATAGAAATTAGGATGGTAGAAGAAACAAGAGAGCTCAGATACGGGCCGGTATCAAACGAATAGAGGAGGGTGAAAAAGGGGGCACATTTCTTTCTCCATCTGGAAAAACTAAGGACATCGCATTTACTTTTATTTATACAGCTACTAACTACTTGTTTTTTTTTAATCTGCTGTAGCAGTATGGATTGTGCGCAAGATTCTAGGCAAAGTGGAACTGAGAGTGGGACAGTAGTTGGTGAAGTGCCGGTTACTGAACTTTCCAACCCGCTATCGATTGACATAGACACTGTCTCCCCTGAATGTAAGTCCATTCAATACTAAAATTCAGTCGTTTTGTATTGCTCTTCAAATGGGTAAAACCTAACCAGCAATTAAGGTGTATACTGCTCCATAATTACATGAATCATGTTTTCGTTTAACAGAAAATGATATAATTTGAGTAAACAATTTTATATAACTTTTTTTCTGGTTGTCGTTGCTCAAGTGACTTTTTTGTGTCAACGTTTTGGTTAATGCAATGAGCACAAAAGGTTTTACAAATAAAAATAAATAAAAAATAAGAAAAATGAAGAGAGTGACTCTAATATGCTAGCTGTGATTAACAGAATACATAATATACATAGAAATAGATCTAAATTGTCCTTTTTATTTTACACCGTTATGACGACAAAATACTTAAGAGATATAACTAAAATTCTCCCCAGGCATTGCCAAGACCTTGCACGCTTGCGACAAAGAAATATTTGAAGGGTGGGGAACAAGCGCGGTGAGTCTTCTTTGAAGCGTCTAAATGTTTAAATCTTGTTTTGTTTGAATTCCAAATGTTTTAGACAAAAAAAAACAAAACAAACAAAAACAAACAAACAACAAAACAACTGTTTAAACACAATTTTTATTATCATAATTCATGTGTATGCGAAAAAAATGTACATTAAGCGTTGGTCCTATTTATTGTGTATCGCTCCAGGTGTCTTAGGATATCATGGGCACAACATAGCCGTTACCGTGATGACGTGCCGTAAAACAAACTCACTCACTCACCCAAGCTGTACATACACTTCATCGCCTAGTTCAAAACGAGACTATAACTATAGCCAATGTATAATTATATTGGCGCTTAAACGACGTTACCTATTACATTTTGTGTGTGCTGTTGTTTTGTTTTGTTTTTGCATGAATTGCACCGATTTAAAACACTGCAAGTTAATGCTCTGGTGCATTCACTTAAGAACGTTTGCATGATAGTAAGAATGTATGGTACGTGTGCCCCCCCCCCCTCCCCCTCTCTGTCTCTCTGTCTCTCTCCCTCTCTCTATCTTACTTTCTCTCCTGCTGTCTCTGTTTGTCTGTCTGTCTGTCTGTCTGTCTGTCTGTCTGTCTGTCTGTCTGTCTGTCTGTCTGTCTGTCTGTCTGTCTGTCTGTATGTGCTGCCACACACGAGACAGGGCGGGGATACCATGACTCCTGTCTCAGCCGGTCACATCAAACTGACATCGACCCAACCAGTAGGAAGCGCAATCGCCAGGGCTCGAACCGGGACCTTTTGCGTCGGAAGCCGATGTTCTACCCCAGGGTCACCGCGACCCCCTCGATCTTTGAGGTAAAAACTATTGTAAATGTTTATGATGTATTGCAGGGTTTTCACGATACGTCCATAATCGACACGATTAACAAGGTGGTGACAGCTATATCAGATGTGGTTCAGGTAACTTGGTGATTTATTTTGATTCTGCTATGACTTAGGCCTAGTTAAAAACATTTGTTATTATTTTTTTCCTCATTGGTGAGATGAAGATTTTGTCTTTAACTTCCCAATTTGATAATCATTTGTTAGAAATTAAAACATTAGACATTTTTAAGCTTAACACTCTTGTTATGATATCCGCACATTAAATTCAAGCTTATTGAAATTAATTTGTGAAACATTTGTTAGTTGTACTGGAAAAAAAATGGAAAATAAATTATACTGTCAACGGACATTACGTACACCAAAACAACACGTGTGTATACCACTGAAATATTTGCTTGGAACCCAGCTGAGGGATATGTTATTATAAATAATGCATGTGTTACCACTGACATATTAGTTTAGAATCCAGCTGAGGGATGTTTTGTGAAAAATAATGGATATGTATAACATTGAAATATTTATTAGAATCCAATTGAGGGATGCTTTCGGATAAATAATGGATGTATATACCACAGAAATAGTTTTTATATACCAACTGAGGGATGTGTTGTGATAAATAATGGATGTTTATAACATTGAAATATTTATTAGACACCATCTAAGGGATGTGTTGTGATCAGCGGATGCGGGACTTCGGGAAGGCTTGCTTATCTTACCTCGGTATGACTTTTTTTGTCTTTAATCTTTCATTCTGCCACATAATGCTTTGCAAAGATAGATTTTTAATAATTGTGAAGTATTTCATGTCAAACTGTAGTTTTTGTTTGTTTTATTGATTCGTTGACTTTGAATTGTGATGAAATGAAACACTTTTCATCAAAATAATGTACCCATGGAAATCTACAGTCAAAATACCATCTATCTGGCTAATTTCGAAGCGTAATCATACACGGTTTTAGAGATTTTGGGATTCAGATATTTTGGCCCTAGCTCCATTATAAAAAAAGATATATTCATTACTCTTACCAAAATCTTATCGTTTTAAAACCCCGTATCACCCACGTGATATATTGACAGCGACGATTCAACAAGTTCTTGAGGTCACAAGGTAAAGAGGAATGTTTCAAGTACATTATCTCCGGGGACAACGAGTAAGCAACTAAAGAATAAATAAACAATACAATTTTACTCAACCATGTACAAGCAATCGTGAAATTCAATATGAATTTTTTTAAAGTGTTGGTGTCCTATGTTTAACTTATTGTTTGAAAAGAACACTCTACCCTTGGACCATTGCACCAGCACCAAGTTAATTCAGAATATATACTGCAATGCTTATGCTTACATATTATTATTATTATTATTATTATTATTATTATTATTATTATTATTATTATTATTATTATTATTATTATTATTATTATTATTATT
>RQTK01000398.1:93731-162095 GCA_003991915.1 Elysia chlorotica
TAATAATGATAAAAATAATAAACTTATTTAATGCATAAATATTTTTGCATACCGGTAAGAACCAATAGTATTACAGTATTAGCCTTGAGCAAAAAAAATTATAGTTGTTACACCTGTTACCTTCTTTTTCTTTTTGCTTTTCAATGACAAAAATAAATAAATTAAGTTTTAATATTATTATATTCATTTATGAATACATGTATCAAATATTATTTTTGTCCACTAATTTGATGCCATTTTTTGACTCCCCTATAGCTTTTGATGACATCCGCGGTTTTGTGTATGGTGGAATTGATGGCTTGGATTCGAGACCTATTTCAGTAAGATAAATCATACACTGCACCGTTTTCTTTCCTCCGATTCTGAGTACATGTACATGTAAAAAGTAATCTGGCTTCGGAGAGAAGCTTTCCTAGTTTAGCATCTTTTAAGTTCTCAAGGAGGAGGGTGAAAGGATCCTTTACGGCGATGGCCCAAGACTGAAGTCTGACGCTTGCAAGGACAGAGAAGGAATACCAAGCCTTTTGTCTCATTATACGGACACCATTCAAACCTGTGGAAAACAGGCGGTCTAATTGGAGACAGCACTAGCCTAGTACCTAGAATTTTCTGATTAGAAGCTGCATGCTCTACCGACTGGACTAACTTGTTCTATAGTGATGAAATCATCTTTTTGTCCTTTAAAATTTTCAAGAGATAAGGAGGAGAATGGAAAATAAAAATAATTAATAATCCTAAGACCACTGTTATAACTATGTGTATGCTACATGTATTATTATATTTATAACAAGGCATTGAATTGTAATGTTATGTGCTGACAACTTCAACACGTTTATATAGTACTTCTTTAAAATCTATATAGCTTTTATTTGTAGAAACCATTTAAAAAAGATTAAGTAGTACGCATCTCTTTAATTATCAAAAGCGAACACTTTAAATCACATAAGACTCCATGTTCGCTATTTGCTGTATTAGGAAATAATTTATGTCCAAGTCATCATTATCTGTTCTGTTGACTCAGTACATGCGTCGGCGCATGTTTGTCCCAGTCAGATTTTGCTAGTTTACATTCACATTTTGTACGTCCTTGAACATCTGCATAATTATATCATGAACAAAAAAAAAATTTATTGTTGATAATTTATTTCTGTAATTTAATTAAATCGGAAATACACATTACAGTTTTATTTTGATTTTACAGAGTGCACTGTCTACTGATGATTTTGATAAAGAAATTATTCCGAAACTGGACGCCAATGACACGGTGATCATTTTTGGGGAAGGTGAGTAGTTACATTATTATGCAATGCCATTTGAACTGCCTAAGTGAACTCAGTTTTAACTCTGATGGAATCAGACATAGGTTTATATATATAATTCATGTAAAAAGAAATTTTAATTTAATTTGACAAACTTGGAAGATTTAATATTGAAAATATGTAAGAAAAAAGTCTCAGTACACTGCATTGAGGTATAATTACATTATTCATGGTAAAAGTTCCAGTCATGACATTTAATTACACGTGCATATGACTGTCTTTTCTCTCTTACTCTTAAGATATCATTTTCTGCTAAAAATGTTAAAATAAAAATTTGAACTATCCCACTTATATTACATTTATTTAAGAAGGAGTTGGTATTTTCTCTAGTAAACATACAAAGTGTTGTAGTCTCTCTTAAAGCCATCCATAAAATATTTATTTCATTTCAAAACTTTTACTTAGAAATGCTTCAAAGGGTGAATCAACGTCTCTTTTCCTGTCCTTGTAAGAGAGCTTTTGTCACCTTCATAACAGATAAGGTAGGAATAGGAACAATTATTATTTATTCATACCCATTAACAAAAAAGTACAGGGAAAAGAGGAGGAGAAAGAAAAAGGAGGGAATAATAATAATAATAATAATAATAATAATAATAATAATAATAATAATAATAATAATAATGATAATAATGATAATGATGAAAAATACAGGAGCGAGTATTATATATGTAGTAGTGCAAAATATTGAGAGTGAGAGAGATAGGAGGAGAAGGAGGAGAAGGGGTAATAATAGGAGGAAGAGGAGGAGGAGGAGCAGAGGAGGGAAGATTCCAATACACCATGCATACAATTACAGCACATATAAAATGTTGCTTCTGTCTCAAGGAAACATCATCAACACTGAGAGACAAAGTCAATAACTCCAACTTTGATTTGGTCATCACAATGGACATCTGCTCAGCATCTGACTTCCCTTGGTTACATGAGCCACAAGAAACTTTGAACAAGGTGAGAAAATGGTAATTTCTTGTACAAAGAATCCTCTTTATGTAAATATAAACAACAAAAAAAGTCTCATTCTCATTTCTTTCAATCTCAATGGCTCCTAGTTCTTATCTAGAGTTGGAGTCACATATTAACTGAAAAAGTGAAATATAACTTTGTCAACGGGTCACCATCAAACAATAATGAGATTGCTATGATTAAAGTCAGCCTATTTATGATCCTCACATATAAAGGCAAGTAGCGTATAACCTCAACTTGTGCATGTTGCACAAGTTTCTTATTTGTGGACAAGGAGGCAAAGGCTCAATTATAAGATGTTATATGCTGTACTATCAGTATCAAAGACTTGACTCTAATGTACTTAGGATAATGTGTAAGATGAAATTGATAATAATCAATTTCATTTCATGTATCTGCATTGACAACTATGTTCTGTTGACAAGGTACATGTATGTCTGACACTCTTATCTTTCCCAAATGTATTTTTGGTTAGGTATATAACTCTTTAATCGTAGCATCTTTTTGTAAAACATTTGTTGCTTTTGTTTACTCCATTCAACCTTAGCAGAGAGATAGGAAATCCTCTGGAGAGATGTCATTGCCTGTACCACCTAACGCTCAGACTCAGACAAGTGAGAATACCGAGATACAACTTAAGTCACTGCTCACCCAGCTCGCCAGAGAGGCCGCTATGAAGTGGACAGTCAACTCTACATCTACAGGGGCTTACATCCAGCTGGGGAAAGTCTACCGCAACCTCATGGTAGACGTCAGAGTTAGCAACGCCAAACTTTTCTACCGTGCATGTGGAATTGTTAAGGTGAATAAAACTTTTGCTGTGAAATCAGCCTAAAGGAAATTGCTATTAAAAATTATGTTTCATTCTCTATGGACAACATATTCATGTATGTAATATATTTTCAAGCAACTTCAGTTTGGGTGCAATTGCAATTTTTTTAAAATCAATGTTACATCTAAAAAATTTTTTAACTTAAACTGAAAAAGAGAACAGAAAGAGAAAACTTCAACTTACAAGTTACAGTGACAATAATTATGTTTGAGACATTTAAAAACTTAAGTCATGGATTGTAGCCAAAGTTTGTTTGATACAATGTTGGATGGTTTATCTTTAACAAATAGTTGATGTTTCAATTATACATAAATGTAGAACATGCAGGGTGATAAAGTGGATTATTACTTATGATTTTTAGAGCCGGATTAACTGTTATGACATTACACAATTATGAAAATTATAACTTCTTATCTGCTATTGTTTAAAGGACATATGTAACATTGAGGAGGCAGACAGTCGATCCCTTCTTCTCAGGTCTATTTATGGGACAGATATTTTGTCTGATGCCCAAACTTCAAGTAACACAGTCAATCATATCATAGCTGCCTCAGAAACAGACAAGGTATGTTTTAATTAAAAAAAAAAAAATTACTGCATACTTTGAATTTTAATTATATAGTCAACAGTTATTTAAGATGCCTCTCTATTTGTCCATTATGTAAACTGTATTATTAATGATTTATGCATACATGTACATTATTAATATAACTCCCAAGTAATACATCTAATTTTAAGCTTAGACTTCATGTATACACTTGCTTAAGTAAATGAAATAATACTTCTGATGAAATCTCGCACATATTGCAAAAGTCTGTTCTTTCAGCTCATATCAAAAGCATATGTATAAATTTTTCTTTCTTTCAAAAACTAACTATACGTTACGACACTCATAACAAAAATTTCTGTAACCACTGGAGTGCTAAATTAAATTTTCAAAAATGATGTATAGCTGTCTGTGTTTTCCAAATCTTTTTCATCAATGCCCAATAAATTATGATCTAAAATTGGCAAAGTTGCAGCAAATTCTAAATTCTTTCGATATATTGAACCCATAAAGCCCTGTCAAAAAATATCTGATAATTACAGTATGTGTCCACTGATCACAGTAGCAGGTCTATTAATGTCTTTCCACCACTGTCTGAATTGTTCTCTCTCCAGGTAGTCCCTACTGCAATTGTAATGGGATTATGCCACTGTCCTGTGCAGCAAGCTCGGTCTTTGCTTGACACTCAGCCAAATCTGAGTGCAGTCCTCAAAGATTTCCAGTCACAAACTCTATCCTAGTCGCAGTTCCAGCATAAAGTCAAATCATTATAACAATAAAAAGAATGACACCAATGATACTCATTTTATACTTCCCCATGCCTCGACAAGTTGTGTTCATTTCAGTTTAAATGCTAAAAGTTGAAAATACTACAAAATCAGAGATGCAGTTAAGTCCAGGTAATATGAATGAGAGAAATTTGATTTCTAGTTTTACTTTCATACAGTTTACAAAGGCTTATTTTACTGTTATTTTGGCTCTTGAACTTGGAATCATATAAATAAATAATCTCTACTTTTTTAAGTCGAAATCCAAAAGGATGATTTTGATTGATTCAACTGAATGTCATAACATACCGTAGCGTGTTAACTAATCAGACTTGGAAGCACTGTCAGAAAGTCACTCCTTCCTCAATTTTATTAAGACGAAAACAATGCGAACAATCTTGAAAAAGTATGTACCCTTAATGAACTTTGCTAAATGCTACATTTATTAAAAGATCAATATCTCCCTTAAATGTGTGAGGTTTATGTGGGGTTTTATGTAAGTCCTGTGCAAAAACAGTGTTACATGCATTTAAAAAAAAACCAAAAAGAATAAACACATGCATTTATCTTGAGAATCTTTGATTTATTCATTGTTCCAATACATGATCCAGAAACTTTTTGCCTTGTTATATAATTACCAATATTGGAGCAACAAAAACATTCATATACTCTTTTAACCCAAGTGGCATCATACTGCAGTTTGCCATTTCACTTTTACTGAGCAGCTGCTAAACCTAGTCACCAATATGCAAATATAATAAACCTAACATTCGGCAATGATCAAAACCAGAAAGTGAAAAACAGTCATGTTTCAACTTTTGTTTCAGCATAAATTGGCCCTAGAGGCTGTACTATAATAGAAAGGATGAGCTTTTTAACACAAAGCCAGCACTTTCAGTTTCATTTTTTAACACAGTTGTGACATGGCTACTACATGTACTGGCATTTAAACTGGTCAAGAAGCTGCGAGTATATACTTAATACTGTATCTTGGAAAAGGTGACCAAGAATTTTACATGGTGAAAAGGAATCTTGGACCATGACTAGAGGTATTGGAACTTACACGATTTTTTAGAATCCTTTTGGCTTTTTTTCTGTGACATAAGTTAAACCAGAGCAAAGCATGATTAATTTTCAGTTCATCTGTAAAAAAAATTAATACACTTTTCAGAATTTGTCTTTGATTTGATATACAGCACATGAGGATCTTTATTACTTTACACTGGAACTCACAAATGCCCACTCCATTATCATAACCAACATAAAGCTTGCATCAAAACTTTGAATGGCATGCAGATTCAAAGAATTGAACAAAAACTAAAGAAATAAAATAAAATAAATGCATCTATGAGTGATTTGTATTATTAATCATTAACAAAGTCAAATTATTTCCCCCTGATAAATTTCTTTATGTGCATAGGCCATCATTACAACAAAAAAATTCTTAGCAGCCACAGCAACTTGATGGGATATCAAAACTAGGCTTTTGATTTATGTCCCTTGTTCAATTACATGAAAGTGAAACTTTGCACAAGTGCTTACACATTTCCTACTAACACCAAGAATGTCGCTTCAGAAGGATCTCCCACCTCCTTTGATTTCAAAACATCATTCAAACATAAATATGTTTCTTTACCCAGAACACAAACATACTGCTGATCCTCTGAATCAAATATATTTATTTTTAAGGTCTTTCTTCTATTTTAGACCTCATTCACACTCTCCTCTTTCAGTTTCATGTTCTTTCTAATCTAGCAATAATTTGATTTTCTTGTTTTTTCTTTTAATTTTAACATTTTTCTAGATTTGTCATAAATACTTAATAGACACACACAAAAAAGACAAAAAAAAAGCAACGAACAATTTTAGTAAGTATTCAGGATCTTAATTTCATGTGTGATGAAAGCCAACATGTGAAGAATATTCATATGCAAATGCATAATGTACTCAATTGGAGTATTTTTTGCTGTGTAGGCCAAACCAGCAAAATATGAAAATACGCACACTGAAATGATGCCTTTTGAAAAAAACGACACCTAGTGCTATCAAAATTACATACGTGTAGTAAAATATAAATAATTCATTTCATATCATAAGGAATATTTTGTTTTGTGTAACAACACTATCATTGAAATTTGAAACTCAACAACCAATGTTCCTCCCCCATGGGTAATCTTGCTTACATGGAAAGCTCGTTAGTATCAAATATGTTCTATCATACACATAAAAATTTATGAAGTTGTAACTTTGTATAATCACAAATAAATGTGAAAGAACTGGGAAAAGAAGAAAAAGGGTCTGAGTATCAATCACACAAACAGTCTGTGAAAGGAATCAAGAAATGTTCTTTTGAGCAAACCAAATGCAAAAAAAATATGACATCAGAATCAATGACAACTTACTGTGCTACAATAAACATAGTCACCAGCTCTGTTAGGAAAACATCTTTGTAGGTTTACAATGAATGCCAATAACATGTTTACATTATTTTTTCAAGAAAATGGTCAATGAAAAAAAAAAAATCAAATTTATATCAATTTCATTAATTAAGCAAAGCTTCATACACACACTATATTCAAAACAATATAAATTTTCGAGAAGATAAAGATGGCAAGTGCTTTTGGAAATACCACATATCAAGATTTTAACCTACATGCAAAAAATAATAAAAACCATACATTTATTTCACAATAACAATAAAAAAAAAGAATGAAAGTAAAGGAAGATCAATCAAATTGTTGTTACAGAAACTGATGAAAGGAGAGTTTCAGATAAATATAAAATCTCCTTTGCAAATGCATTATGAAAATGACTGAAAAACTAATCATAACCTTTCCCAGAACAAGAGCAAGGAATTTATAAAGGGTTTCTAAAGAAAATAACTTGTATTGTTTAGAAACCAATTTTACTTCCCAAAAAATTTGCCATTGCCTTTCCATTTAACATTTTAACAGTCACTTTTACAAGCTTAATATATGTAAAAAAAAAAGTACCAACAGTAAATAAATGATCAAAATACATCAGAAAAACTTGCACTGCATATATACGTAATTTAAGTTATTCCTACAAATCAGATGATCCTTCTGGTCGCAGGGCATACATTATGTCATCCTGGCTGACGTTCAGTCTGACGCGCATGCTCAGGTCCAGATGACCTGGCTCTACTAGCAGCAGACGTATACTGCCCAGGCGATAACACAGAGCAGCTACTTCTGTCATGGTTGGTGAATGAATGCCTGGTATATGCAGAACAAAAAGAGGTTATCAAGATATTTAAAAAAATGGAAACCTTCTTGTCCTGAATACAAACAATTTTTGTACTTTTTTTCTGTGTTTTTTAAAAATTCCTATGAATGAAAATAACTTTTTTGAAGCATTGGCCATTTATCATATTAACACAATCCCACTATCAGAGCTGTTACATCTTAGAAACAGCTACAAAAAATATAGGCAGGAATCATCTCGATTGGATTAAATTAAGGTTAACTAGAAATATAGACCTGCGAGTCCTGACCAAATAATACAATCTTTTTTGCATCCATCAAATACAAAATAAAACACCTGGCTACGCTAACTTCCTGATGACTAACAAAAAATGTCATAGCAGTCCATTTGAACAATTTCGAACAACATTCTTCACCCTAGGTACAAGCAAGGATGGGTAGAAAACCTGAAAATTGTATTTTATCAAAACCCCAAGATGATATACATATTTTAATTGAAAAAATTGTATTTCAGGCAACACCTATATATATATAAAGAGTACAAAATTGAATGAAGGTATTTAACAAGAAAGATTACCTTCAAATCTACATAAAATTTGATGCTGATCATAGAGTTTTGAAAATTGAGCTTCTTCAATCCCAGCTCTCTGAAACTCTGCCACAACAGCCCGAAGAAACATCTGTTCTTGCACTGACAGGTTCCTGTTATGAAAATAGTTGATAATGAGTTAAATACTTTGTGTCAATACACAAACATAGGTTATTTAAATGGCCCGGTAAAAAATGCTGGATTAGGCGGAAGATTATGATCACCGATAAAAGAGGAATTTAAGTTAAAGCCATCAATATTCATTGAAATGATCAATAGTAAGAACCTTCCCGAGTAAATTTTTCTTTTTGTAAAAATACACACTATTTCTACTCTCGGTTTGGTGCATTGAGAGCAAGGGGTTAAATGAACAAAATTTTTGATGGTGTCACTCCTTTCGAGTTATCTAATTGTTTGAATGTGAGTTCAACATGCACATCCCTATGCACTGATAACAAGCATCAGAGACAGAGTCAGGTCATAGACCACAGGAACATGAAGCACCGTGACTCGTTGAGTAAAATCAATCTCTATAGACCACATGCCGACTGTAGCTGGCCCTCTCCTACCATAAAAGCATTGAAAGCAGCAAGTGATTGGGAAGTGAGAAGGGACATGATCACCTATGCTACAAACATGGCAAGCAATGGATGGATGTATATCAGTGTATGTTTTAGCTTCTCAGAATCAAATGAAATGCAACTATCAGAGGAGAGATAAGGTTTGTTTTTCTTTTAAAAAGGTAAAGTAATAAAGACAGAATTCTGCATCCTTTTAATGATTCCTCACTGTCCTTTTTGCAGACAATCGGATTGGTTTCAAAGCATGTTTTCTGTTTCTTTTTTTTCATTCACCTGATTGCCATGATCTTAGGCGAGCAGAACATTTGCTCCACGGCTGAATTGATGTCCATCATAGTCACCATTTTACTATCACTTGTTTTTTCTTCTGCTATCTCTGTGGCTTTTCTGCAAATGTCCAAAGCCCTCCTAGCATCACCTGACACTGCAGCAACCTGGAAAAAAAATAAAAAAATAATGACCTATAATTTTGAATATTAAGTATGTTTCTTAAGTAAGAGTACTTCTTTAAAGGTTCTGCTTAGAATATAATATCTGGTTTGAGAAAGCAAATATCTCTCCTAGGTTATCAATGAGAATCCTAAACATCACAGGACATCAAGGCAGGATAACCAAAACTTGCTCGACCACAATAGACTGACACTCAACTCAGTCTGGTTGGGAATTGAACCTACAACTTTCACATAAGAAGCCAAAGAATTTCCCCCACTAATAATATACTGCTATGCATTAATATAGCTCAAAATTTTTCCACTTACTTCTTCCATTTCATTAATGTACACTCTAGATTAGGATGAAGATCATAAGACTCTCAGATAGTTTACAGGGATGAAAATCCTTACAGGAATTAGATATGAGACAAGGTATAAGGCTTATCCTGAATAGGAGATAAATAATCAATTTGTTTTGTTTATTGTTGATGTTATTCACTTTTTTTTCTGTACCCAGAATATGATTTTTTACAAAACAAAAAAAAAAGGGGAAAAATGAAAACTCCTGACTGTCCTATTAAAGTAATAGGAATATTTGTTGAAAAAAATTTGTTTCAATTGCCACCTCAAATGCCTCTATAAAAATTACACATACTTAAAAATATGTATATCAGCAGGAATTTCACTAAAATTATATGATCATAACTAGGATCTTGGACATTTGAATTTGAATAAAGGTATGATGAGATCTGTGTTTGACCATTGTGTATCCTTTTGCAATGAAATGTACACAAGTTTCTCATATTCTTACTTTTCTGGCTGCTAGTTGCACTGCATCTCCATCAAAAACTTTAAGGCCTTTCAGGCGTGATGCTACTATCTGCTCAAGTTGTCGAAATGTGTATGGCTGGAAAGTCATCCGTGTTAGACCCTTGAATAAAAATGCAAAACAAAGGATATTTTGATACTAAAATATTAATAACAGTGTTACAAAAATAAACAAAATTTTCTAAATATAAATTGTTACTTCTTATACAGATATAGTCAATGCAACAGAATTTGCAATCTCAGGCAAACTATTAGTTTATATTAGACAATTCCATATCATTTTTATATTTTTCATATGCTGCATTCATACAACTCTTAAATAATTGGATAATGAAAGGCCAAACTTTTGAAATATTATCATACTTAAAGACTATTACTAGCTTTCAACAAAAATATTATTACCAGGCGACTAGCGACCCTCTTTATCATCATCCGCTCTGGTAAATCCATGGTGTTAGCAACAGCCAATACAATAAGCTTTGCCTTCTGTTTTGTTGGCCAGTCAAATATATTATACATGACATCTTGCTTACGAGTCCAAAGGAGATCAAGCTGAAATGTTAAGATTATTGGCTTGTTTAAGAAACTACACATCCAAACAATGGTAAAGGCAATACATTTTTAAAAGATAGTGTATAGCAAAGGCAAATTCAATATTATCGACTTTTTATCCTTAAAAAAATCAATGAGTTCAATCTTTTCACATTGCAATGATTGAAGAACGATTACTTATGTGCCCAATATATTGGAGTATTTTAAAAAAATTAATGAAAGAGTGAAGCTTTGATATTATTTTTAAATGAAAGTTGTGCAGATCGATACTAATGCGCTAAACATGTGTGCAGCGGATGGGAAAGGGTTAGGACTGCCTGTGCATAAATTCCCCTCCAAAAGTATAATGTAGATATTTTAGATAAAGTATGTATATATATTATGTACATTAAAACAAGATGGCATGACTTAAAAACAACCATTTCTCAATATCTTTGAGAAATAAACTGTATCCTTACTTCATCTACCAGTAGCACAACAGGATCTGATCGTGGGGCCGGGTGAGTAAACATATTATCCAGCATATTAGCTGCATGATCAGCAGTAGCCTTCACCCCTGTCAAAGCCTGAGAATCAAAACAACATGAAAAACAGTTAAATAGATTTTATATTGAAAACTCATATCTATAGGCTACTTTATAATCACAAATGTAAAAAATTTAACTATGTCGCTAAAAACATACATACATCAAAAACTAAAGAATTTTCCTTTTATTGCTAAATAACATAAATGTGAACTGTTTGAACGTTCCAGGATAACTTTTTAGTATTAAAAACATAAAAACCTACAAAACTGTATTAATGAAAGAGTTAAGAACTTTGTGTAACATAGTTCTAGTTATGAAAATTAAAATGATATTTACTTTGAGTATTTCTACATAGGCCTGTCTTGGCTCAGTCACTCTCATTCCATTCACTTCCACAAATTTGAAAGCGTTAAGATTTCCTTCATCTCTTTCGGCCTCTAAAACTCTGATCACTTCCTTCACAGTGGCTGTCTTTCCAGTGCCTGGCACTCCTGATATATACATGCAGCTGTGAGAAAAATAAATACAATTTACAAATGGGCATGGCATAATTTCAGGGTCAAGGAATGCAATTTCTACCATTCTCAAAACCCTTTTTGTGTTTTCTAACCTTTTCATAAGTGAATTCCTCAAACGGTATGATCAATATTATATAGTAGAGTCCATATATTACGGCTAGTGTTGTAGCGGCACTTCTGGGTGTAACAGCACTTTCACCACTCCCACTTTCTCTCCAATTTAAAATTTCATTAAAACTTCACTGGTTTAATGGCACCCACAAGCTCTTTTTCTTTTATCGTACCACCTTCAGTAGGCGAAGCTAAACAACAGTCCGATCCGATGAAGAATGCTATCTAATTCAAAGCCTCTAAAGTCTCCCACCTCTTTCTCCTTCCCCCCATTGGTCCAATTCAATAGGTACTGCCCAGTCTACCTGAACACCTGTCTATGTACAGAGTGAAGGTAACTATGATTACAATAGAGAGAGAGAGAGAGAGAAAGAGAGAGAGAGAAAGAAAATGTCTCTTAGTCTTAGTCAGCCATCAGCATGCTTTGTGGTCAATCTTTTTTTTCCGCTTAGTTTCCTTATCAATCTTATGTAACACACAGAAAACAGATAAACAAAGATCTAGACTAATCTAATAATCTATCAGTAGTATGGGTGTTCGTGAATCAATCAAGACTAGAGCACTTCTAGCATAAAACTTAATTTACCCACCTTCACACAATGGCAATGATGGGATCTATTTTTAAAAGAACATTAGGCCTATAGTCAACTGCATATATGAGGCCAAAGAAATAAAAAACGGGGAGTCATGTGTTGCACTTTGTACTGGCTGTGCAAGTGATGTCAGATGACTATTTAAACAAGGGAAGCAACTTTTAATATTTCAATGCATATATTATGAGCTGCGTTCCATTTTTTTTTGGCTTTCCCCCCACAGTAATTTAATGTATACATGAACAAAGAGTATATATATAATGTTTTTAATGTGCTCTGTTGTAATAGCACTCTAGTCCCGTTTGTGCCCTCATATCAGAGTTTGACTGTATAGCCAACATTTAAACAAAAGTATAATGGATCATAGACATTTTATTAATGTGGACATGCTGTGAATGTAGGAAATTTTTTTTTTTTCAACTTACCCACCAGTGCCGTCAACAATTTTACTTTCCACAAAACCAAATATATCAGAAAACTCATTTTCTCTGCATGGAAGGGATTCTGGTACAGCTGAAACATGGAGCCTGCAAAATTACAGACAAAAATAAACATCAGGATTAGAATGTATATGTGTGTGTGTATGTGTAAAATGTAATTTGGCCTCTTTTGTTGAAAGGCCAATTTGGCACGAGTTTTATACAACAAACCTCAGAAGGAAATAAACATGTCGTCCTGACTCCACACATGTTCTTCATGAATCAATCTTTTGTTTGTATGTCTACTTAATACTAAGATAATAAACAGCATATAAGCAGTGTTGGTTCATATGGATAAAAAAAAAATTGATTCAAAATATTTCTCTTGGAGAATTTTAAAAAGAAAAACTTCCTTCCCATATAGAAAACACTTGTTTACCTTGATCTTGCTTCTTCCAAATGACTGGCAGGAGATGGTCTGGGATCATGGCGGGATGGAATGTTAGGGGTTGATCGAGGGGTGTTCTGATAAGAGAATGCAAAATTTGTTTCAGCTGGTGCCAGAGTGAAACATATTAATATTTTGTAATTATATAGATAAGAAAAGGTAGATCTCACCTCTTAACGCTGGAGTCACAGTATTTTTCCTGCAACTTCATAAAATCACAATATTTTTGTAGGGCCATTCCGAAATTTATGTCTTTTGAACCAATAAAGACAGAATAAACATTGTTGCAGATTTGAAAACTTCAGCTTTTTATCTTTCAAATATGATGTCTATTTCACCGCTTAGATATATACACGATACCTCTATATGTATGATCAATAGTGACACAGGTGTCACTAAAGACGTGTAAAGTACTTTTATGTGATAAAACCATCAACTACTCGAACTTAAGAACTGAGGACTCAGAGAAAAATTAAGTATAGTAAATATGGACGTTTGATCTTTAATGTACATACAATTCATAGTCATTTTCTTGTTTTAAATATTACAATTGACAATATTTTTTTTTCATTCTGAAGCCCAAAACTGTTTTTATTAACCAAATATTACAACAAAGGCTTTGAAATCTTCTTTAAAAAAATCAATGTTATCAAGAGTCATATTCAGATTTATACCTTTAAAAGACAGCTAACTTTTCTTGTAGAACTTTCTTTAAAAAATGCAGAAATTTTACCCAGAGTAACACGTATGACTATGCTAAAGCTTACCCTTGGAGCTCTGGGCGTTCCTTTTAATGTCCTAGAAGCTTTCTGATTTTTAAGTCTTCTTCTCTGAACTCCCCGCTTTGGCGAATCATCACTATCATCAGTTTCTTCATCACTCTCAGCCTCACTATTTGAACATGCAGATTCTGAATCACTGTCAACTTTATATCTGAGAGATATTTCAAACATATACTTGAAAACTTTTATAGAGAAAATGAGGTTTGTAAACAAAATGAGAAAATTACAATCTCTATATACCTTAGCATTCTTCAGACTTATTAGCATGTTTGACTTATAAAATGGCAATTTCAAAATTAAGGGAAAACATACCCTAGCCTGCCTACTTGAAAAGTCCCCATTTAGGTACTCCCATAACAAAAATAGGTATTTTTCAGGAAATATAGGTACAAACGCAGTTTTTCTCTATTAATTGAGTCAGTGTCAATCATGATACACATACACTATAATAGATGTAAAGTGTTTCTTCCCCAATACATGCTTTACAAACGAACAAAAACAAAACAAAACAAAACAAACAACAACAAAAAACAACCCAGAAAATTAATACTTTAAAAGGGATTTGTTGATTATATAAATACCTTTGGGGTGACATTGTGGCCCCCATGGGTCTTTCGAATTCTTAACCAAGAAAGCAAATGATTTTATTTTTCTAAAAAACATTTTTGCAAAATAATGGCTCTGTGTAATGTACAGCAAAGAAAATATTAGAAAGTACATTGAACATTCCTTTTCTAAAACACTTCAATTTAAAGCAGATGAGAAAGCAAAAGAGAGAAGCTGTGGCAAACAGAGAGAGACAGACAGATAGAGGGGGGAAGAAGAAGTTGAATAAAAAACATGAAATAGAAAGAAAATAGAAAGCAGAGAGAGACGAGGGTAGGAGATGAAGATGAGTCTAGAAAACCGACAGAATTAAAGATAGAAAGAATGTGTGTAATGACGTGTGTTTCTGTGTGTGAGAGAGATATAGAAAGAGAAAGAGAGAGAGAGAGAGGGGGGGAGGGAGACAAAGATAAGTTAAAAAGCCACGATAGAAAGCGAGTCAAGATGTTAGAAAGTCAAGAGAGGAGCGAGAAAGACAGAAGGAGGGATAGTGAGAGATGTAAGATATAAAGCCAAGAGGGAGAGAGAAAGGAGAGAGAGAGAGAGGGAGAGAGAGAGAAAGAGAGAGAGAGAAAGAGAGAGAGAGAGAGAGAGAGAGAGAGAGAGAGAGAGAGAGAGAGAGAAGGTGGGGTAGGGGGTGTAAAAGTGAGAAGAAAAAAAGTTTTTTTTTAATTTCTTTAGAAAGAAACACTATAATTTTGACCAGAAGCACTATACGTTACGGCTCAGCTATGTGCATAATGTGATCGACCAAGTTCCGACAATCAAGTTTTGTAATCCCATTGTCGTATAGGATTATCCTTGAAACCAATTATCCATTATCTAGACAGCACACATTAGTGCACTGGTAAAGTCTAAATATAGATTCGATTTAGTTTTGATCCAGAGTTCCATTTCAAATGGATCGCTCAGATACAGTGTAGCTCCTCAAATGCAGAAATAGCCTACTTAGAAGCAGGTTTCTACACCAAGATTAAGATGGTAGTCTGAATTAGGTCTTCATTCATTTTCTTAGTTGTAAAAGCACACGAGCACATGTTTTCCAAAAGAATTTTAGACCGCAGACACCAACAACTACATTGAGCTAATACTTTTTTTTAAAAGGCTAATAAACTTTAGGAACAATCAGAATGATTAGTTAGAATAGAAATAACACCAGGCGCCAAGGATGGATTAGAAAATTGAACGATCGGTATTAATCAGACAAATAAGAGATAAACTAAATTATTCATTACTCTTTTACAATCAATACTCTTTCGAACAACTCAAAAACGTAGATGTAAGAGAATAGGCTTTAATCACGAGCGCATCACCCTAGGCCTATAACAAAATACGGCATCAAGGCGGACTCTTCTGAAATGTGTGTCGGTCATGAACTTTCTGCCACAGTGGCAACGTGCTAGTCTTGGGTCTCCTGATGAGCGGCCAACAGGCGGCCACATGTCGAAAATTGTTACTGGAAATAAAAAATCAGCAATCGCGCTACTGTATATCTTAAGTTTGAAAAATCAACACATTCCTGTAGAAATCTTCAAATCGGTATTGACGAAGAAATAGGCAGGTTAAAATACCCTTCAAAGTCAAATAACCACTTAAAATAACGAGATCTCACCTAGACTTTCGTCCTGGACGTTTTTTGGCAATGCTGAGTTCATCTATCAAAGCCTCTTCGTCATCGCTATCAACATACACTTTCTTCTTGAGAGCAGCAGCCCTTTTTGGTGTACTCCGAGAAGGGGTTGTAGGTTGCTCATGGTTGTGATTTTTTCTGGCTGGTGAACCATATGACAGCTTTTTGCTGCTACTTTGTCTTTTGAGAGGCTTTTCAGCTTTCTTTGGGGTTTTCTCTCCTTTTACTGATGCAATGTAACGATCTGGAGAAAACCTCTGAGGGTTTCTAGAGGTTCGCCCACTAGAGCGCACAGGAGAGCCAAGCGCTTCAGAAAGTTTTTTGGGTATGTTTGAAAACACATCTGGCTCATCATCTACAAGAGTTAGAGGAGATATTGGTTTCTTTTCATACTTGCTTTTGATTGCAGCTCTGCGATCTTCTGATCCTATAAGCTGGGGAGAATTATCCAGTTTGCCAAATAAACTCATAGACAGCCTTCGCCTACCAGCTTCAAGGCTATCAGGCGTCTTGTCAGATCCCCTTCTAGAGGCCTCAGGGGTCTTCATAATATCCTCAAATTCTGGAGCTTCAAAAATGGATTTTCTCCTCTGAGGGGAGTTACCTAGTCGAGCCAGTGAAGGTAATTTTTTTAATCCACCAGTAACTTTCAGAACTGGTTTTGGACTTTCTTTTTCTTCTGAAGAATCAGAAGACGATGATTTCTCGCCATTAAAAGCAATGTTGGCATGTGATTGCAAATATTCATTCAACTTTTTCCCTAAACCACTTTTGCCATTTTGATGATCTCTTATTTCCCTTGGAGACATGTGTTTTCCATTCAACTTTGGCCTTTTAGGTTTATTTACATTTTCAATGTCACTATCACTCCTATCGCTATCGTCCATTCTCAAACGTTTAAAATTAGTGTGTTCCTTGCACTTCATGGCAGGGCTTGCTTTAACTCTTTGAAGATCACCATCAACTTCATCCTGTCGGGATACAATTGATGTGGCGTCACTGTCTGAGTCGGAATCATCTAAGATCATATTGACCACTGTTTTCTGATTCAGACGAGGCATAGTGGATCTTGGAGCTAGAAAAAATAGGAAAAATATATTTACAATTGCACACAAGGAATAATTTCAAAATACTAGATTGACTTCAGTATATAACATTAAAGAAATGTTCATGTACCACTTGAAACTTTAAAATATGCTCATCTAAATTAAATTTGTGTTCAAGACTAATAAAATCTCCCTGTAAAGATTAAAAATAATGCTCATATTAATCACCATAAGAATTCATACTAATAATCATAATACAGTTTATATCAAATCACAGACCACATACTTTTAATAACTGAAGCACCTTTTTGTAGTGATAGAAAACCAGAGTCCACTTGAGGAAGCTTCTCCAACATAATTTTAGGCGTTCTGATACATTCAACGTTTTCCTCTTTCTGGGCCAGGAAAGAGCATCATGGCAAATAAGTTATCCTTTGTTAGGATTGAGCAAAGAAATACACATAAGTAGAACATTGATTTAAATTGTAACAAGACCTTTAAATGCATTTAAAGTATAATGCTAGTATAATTCACTCTTAAAAACTTACTAACTTAAGGAAACTAAAATTAGAAGCAAATACTTAAAAGAATAACACACCACTAAAGAAATTAAAATAAAATAAATCATATTTTATTTAATGTGGTCATAAGAATAAAAAAAAAAAGGTGAGATTTAGCATAAGCAAATTTGTAGGCTTATGCAGAAATAGTTTGTCTCCTCTGAGTATGAAATGCTGTTCAGTTTACAGCTTTGAAATAGACAATTACCTATGGCTAAACCCATCATTGTCATCTAAATTATAAAATACAGTGGGCCTCACATATAAAAACATCAGACTCAACAAAACCTTTACAACAACGAAGACTTTCTCGGGGACGATTTTCGCCCTATATGGACCTTAGGCCTTACAAAGAAATTTAACGAAAATCACCAACATAACGAAGTACTAGGATCGAGTAGTGTTCCAGATTTCCAGAGATTTCACCGATACAGAGCTATGAAAAACTCAAGCGTTGCAAAGTACAGGTCGAGTTTGTCTCAAATTTGGAGAAGCGTAGCAAAGCAAACATGTACAGGTCGAGTTCATGTCAAATTTGGAGAGAGATCGTAAACCAGCTTGCCAGTCATGCAAAAAATTGACGGTCTTCTCTTTATACAACGTGCATAAGAGTATACTCTGTGTGTGTGTGTGTGTGTGATTACTGAGCAATAACCCGATCAAGATGCCGTGCTGCCACTCCCGTCAGAAGGTAAGTTTGCATGGGTGGGAGCAGAAAATTTCAAAAAGCCTGCAGAGCGGGTGAATTTGGGTAAATTTTCCAGAAAAGCCTGCAACCCATCGTAGGATACTGTTACCGTACCTCTGCGGGCCTGCTTTTTACACAGATTCATTTAACCATAATAGAGTTAATTGGATTTGGAAACCCTAATTGAACCAATCATTGCGTTTTTGCAAGTTAAATAATGTTCATGATTGATAGGCAAAATTTTGGAAAATGTTTTTAATTAATGAGAATTTGAGATGATCTCAGTATATACAGCATTAAATGTTTCAGCTGTGATGGAAACTAACGTGGCTCAAAGCCTAAAAATAAATATCTCTATGGGTAAATTACTTGACCAACACACCTTCACTGGTGTTCTTCCTTTCATCTTTACAGCAGATACATGCTTGGGTGAATCAGAGACTGAGTGTCCATTGCGTTTAGGAGTCGAAGGTGTTGATGCTTGACTGCTCTTTCTTCTTCTTGGTGTCCCATTGACCTAAGGGGACATTTCAAAAATGCACGATATACCTTCCCATGTGATTCATGTATATGTATATAATGATGGTTTTAAAAACGTATGAATAATCAAAGTCATTGTAAATCTTCGCATCATCTCTCTCACCCTGCTCTTTTTAGTCACTTCAAACAGACATTTTTTTATCTCTTTCTTTTTTTATGTTTGTTGACATTTCAGCATTATATCGAATGTCATATTACCCATTCATCCTCCGTCTGTAGTTTGCAATTTCTCTTTCTCCAAAACACCAGTTCTTGCTTCCGTGAAAATTCTTTTCAGAATTCGTTGCTACTTAACAGTTAATTTTTTATGCTCCTCAATGACAATACTGAGTCTGACCGTCTGCATTTTCAGCTCTCTCCAAAATAATGTATTAATATTTCTGAATAGCTTTTTGAATGCAGAGCATAAAAGTAAGACAATTACAATGAGTATTATTGGTAGGGAGATATTAAGGTGTATGTGAAACAAAATTTCCCCCCGAGAGGCATTGAAACAAACATTCTTGTTCATCAACACACAAAATTTCTTTAAAAAAAAAAAGGCAAATATATTGCAATTCAGGGTGTGTACATTGTTTAAGGGCCCACAACTTCAATGAATTAAGATTTTAAATTTTGCTTTGATAGTATAAATTGAATGAAATGTGGCGATACGGTTTTATTGAAGTTTGCACATACCAAAGCTTAAGAAGCAATCTACTGTTGGTTTGTCAGTTGATGTGATCATTACCTACTTTTAAATGTCAAAAAAAAACACAAAAGAAACGATTATCGATTTAAGGATGAAGAAAACACCAATGTCTTCCCTCTTGTTAAAAAGCGAAGAGGCTGAGCAAGTAGACACTTACAAGTATCTTGGTGTCACTTTAGACGGTAAATTAAACTGGAACCATCAAACCATTGCTCTTTTGAATAGGCTAAATTTTCATCTGCATTTTTTTAAGGAAACTTAACCCATTCCATGTCCAAAGGAAAATATTGTGTCTTTTTCATAAATAGATCATTGGGAGTGTGATCTGTTTTGCTCTGTTCCCTTGGAGAGGAAATGCAAATGTATCAATAATATGTAAACTAGACAAAATTATCTACAAATGTAACAAAGTTTGCACACCCAGAGAATATTGCCCCCAAGAGCTTTACAATGCTTACAATGTAGACTTCAAAGGTACAAAAATTCATTTCTGCCTAGCCCAGTTAAACTCTTGTAAAAATGTAATGCATTTCTATTCAAACAAAGTTGATGTGCAAGCTGTTATTATATTTATAAGACTGTTGTTGTTTTTTAAATTGTTTTTTTATGTTATTATTATTATTATTGATGCTGCTACGAGTATTGATGTTTGTAATTACCCATGTTATAACAGTCTATACTGTTCTGTTTTGCTGCACATATGGACCATCAAATGTGCCTTTAAAGGACAAATAATATCATATCTTATCTTACTTACCTCAGAGCGCCCACTGGATATGCCTCCTCCTTTCTTGACACTTTTTGGTGTCTGGGGTGCATCTTCTATCATTATTTTCTCATTGACGGGAATGAATGTTTTGCCATTGAAGGCTAAATTAGCAATATATGTTGGAACATCACTTTTTTTCAAGTCGACACCAACAGGATGATTCTCAGTCACATGCAAAACCTAGAGATAAAAAAAAGATAAACATTAGCACAATCGGACCAATTGATGAATACAACACTATAGATTCAGAGAGCACAATACTGAGAAATTATAGAAAACATTGGATCTTATAATCGTTTCTTAATTTTCAAATGATAACATTGTAAAAGAGACACCACTTGGGCTAATTTCGCTATGAAAATTAAAATATAATTCAAATCATAATAAATGAAAAGAAAAGTATCAATTTTTACAGTCCCTATGACTTTATGTGCAAACTGTTGTCATTTATAATCTTATTCAAATTTTTTAGTACTTGGTAAAAAAAAAAAATTCACCTCGCCAGGCTAACGTTAAAATCTAACATGTCTTTTGTATTTTTGAACAGCACTTCTCTTCCATTTAAAAGTGAAATTCTCAGTGAGGAAGAATAAGAAAGAACCTGATAAATATCATAAATTAAAATTAATTAAAGATTCAAAAGGGTACTTGCCTTACATCTTCCCATAATGGTTTCAAGATCTATTTCCTTTTCATATGAATTTGATAAATCATGAATGACATGTCCCTCCGGAAGCGAGGAAATCTTTAATAATTTCTGAAGACGAGCAGAAATTTCATCCCATTGCCAATACCACTGAACAACAGCATATTTCTTTACTTCACTTTTGTTGTAAATAAAATCTAGATAAAAAGAAGAAACAAAAATTACAATTGTAAAAAAAAAAATTCATAGTTTTTTTAAACAGATAGTTAGAGAAAAGTTAATTAAAGACCAGACAGTATATTAATAAACAGACCAGTGCCCAAGACCTTATTTCAGTATTTGAAAGTATTAATTTGCCAATGAAATTAACGATATATAGCAAATTTTAAATTACAAACAGAATGATTTTATAAACATGCCTTTTTCAAACAAGTCTATTATCCTTGCAATGTAGACATCATCTGCATCCACAGCTTGTGAAATTGTTCCCTGTCTTGAAATCAAGACACAATCTCCAATTTTGTATGCTTCATCATGGAGGGTAAATTCTCTGCAAATGTAGGGAGAAAATTGTGTAAAATCAAACACTTAGATACATGCTCTAGTAAAGACTGACATTTATGCAGTGAGATTGATATAATGACAAACATTAACCTCTTTCTCTGTTAGTCTTCATAAAAAATATGTTCACCTGCACAATACAAAAAAGACCACTCCGAAGACAAGCTGGCTCACACACAGAACACTAAGACACCAAGATAGTAAAAAAACCTATGAGTGACAGAGATTCAATCATGCTGCAAAATTGTCTCAAATTTAAGCCACATGCAGTGAAGTACAAAATTACTGAGGACATTATTTAAAACAGACACCTACCTATAATGACGAGCCAGATGGCGCCCAGAACCTCTTACATCAGGCTCTCCCATCCACTCCACGCTAGGGCCTTTAGAGAAGTGTGCCGAAGGCATTTTAAATGTGTGCCTGGAGTGGAAGGGATGGGATTATTATAATTAGAATGTGTAGAAATAAATAACCAAAGCACGATACAGCTATGTTAAATGTATTTTAACTAAATTGAAGAAGAAAAAAAAGGTTAAGTACTGCTACATACTCGTTCTAGCCACAGCCTTTTTGATTTGATGCAGGGTCATAGATTATGATAAGTTCATTACTTTCATAAAAATTGATAAAATAGGCCAATGATTTTAATGAACTCTTGTTCGCAAATGGAAATGCAAATATTTCCCACTTTTCAATGTTGCCTAAAGAAAATATGGGTCCCATTAGCAAATAAGGAGCACCTCATTCTGTAAATCAAATAATTCACAGGGTTTGTATGTAAGCCAGTCCCTAATTTGAGCTTATGAAGATATTGCATGGCAAATTTAGAAGGTCGTGTCCTTTTCCACAGTTTATAATAGGAGGTACACAAAAACCACCTCATGAAAGAATCATTAGAATGAAAACCTACGTCTCTTTACACTGTTCATATGTGATGTGTTGCATATTATATACTGATGATTTTAAATAAACGTTTTTGTTCCAAGATGCTTTGACTATTAAAAAAATAACATGTTCATGAAAATTATATAGGCCAAAAGCACGTCCAGCATTAATTTATTTTTGCCTCTTTACCTCTACAGTTAAAATTTTGACCGATTGATGGGTGAGATGTGGGATAAAACAAAGGAAGTGGCTATTTGTCCGGTTACCGTTCATCATTGATAAATAAACATTTATTACTTACGATATAGATCTAGCTATTGTCATCTAAACATAAAAACGTAAAGCCTACACTTGGAAATTCAGGTATAAAATTGTGATCATGAGTCGACATAAAATTTTAAAAATTTATAATCCACCCAAAGATGTCTGAAAAAGGCAAACTAGATGTAGATCTCTAGATAGAGTAAATTTTATCTAGATTCTACCAAAGAAATTTAGACCTAAATAAAAAATTCTAACAAATGAGTCCCTTTGAGTTCGACATGAAGCTAGAATAAACATGTATCTGTCCAAATTTGCAAACATAACATTACACTGTGGCTAATCTATATAATTGTTTTGTGAACCAAAATGAAAACAGAGGGAGGCAAATTAAAATTATTAATTTAGAGCTGGAGTCTCGATCTAGATTCTATCTAGAAATAAAATCTCGATCTAGTACTAGAAGTACTCAAGTAGACTCTCGATCTAAATCTACCTACAACGAACGACTTATTAGAGCATTCGGTGATGGTCATGAGGAATAGGTCCACGGGTTAATTAACCGCTTCATTCAGATACAGCGATACTTTCAAGTATCAACACTTTGTTCGCGGTCTGGACTCGGGAGTAGACAACACACTTGTTGCTTCTTAGCGATTTGCTTTTTCTGGTAGGCCTACGTGTAATCGTGTAAATATACTGTCTTGTTGTGTACTGTGTAGTCACTCGTCAGTATGTTGTGTGCTCTTTCAACAGTCTTTGCCTGTGTTGGCTGTATTCGATTACCCTTAGTTACAAACATAGAATAGCAGCGTGTACATTCTTTTAGTTTTGGAGCTTCAAAAGCACGTAATGGAGGGTTCAGAAATAGTAACTATTATTAAAACAACTAAATGCTTTTATTAATACAAATTTGGAGGCTTTGAATATATTTGCCTCATTAAACTTTTCGTTGAATTATAATGATTTGTATCGACAACATGTAATCCATATATTATGTCCATATCAGGCAGAATGGAAATTTTCATTTCGCGCCATATGATGTCACTTCCTGGTTCTTGACACAATTCTAGTTATGTTATAGTCAACGATATTTTAGTATTTGGGGAGGGGGGAGGAAGAGAGAGAGAGAGAGAGAGAGAGAGAGAGAGAGGAGAGAGAGAGAGAGAGAGAGAGAGAGAGAGAGCGAGAGAGAGGGTGATACAACAGATGAAGATGACGAGACAAAGAGCAATAAAGATAGAGAGAGAGAGAGAGAGAGAGAGACAGGCAGACATTACATGTGCCGCAAGGCTCTATTTTAGTTTATCTTCCTTGCGCTCTACACATAGAGCTGGGATGATGGTAATATTGGTACACTGTTCGTGTACATATTTCCATTTTGGTGTCCATTGTCACAAATGCTTTCCAAGCTGTTCGGCCTTCAGTCAGTTTTCTCAGGTTTCATAGGTTCATTTGCAGCTGACCATGCTGCTCTTGCACGTATCCATCCATGCTTTGGCTCTGTTTCCGGCAGCCATCTGACCAATGAGCACCTATTTCGGAATGCGGGTGTCGTCCATCCGTGTCAAGTACCCTAACCACCCGATCGCTTCTTGCATAAAACAGTATTATGTTTGAAAGATTTGCTTTTCACTATATCTCTGTGTTGGTATGGTCTTTTTCTCTACCTTACGTATGCCAATGATACTGCGAGAACATCTTAGGTGAAACATTTACGTACCGGGGCATGATCAATAAAGGAGTGTGCTAAGAACGCACGCTTCATACATTCTATTCTTGCTGTTGATTGTGAGTGCTGTGAGCCTAAGTCTTTTGGGGATAGAGAACTATAAAGCTTACAAAAAGAACACAATAATAATAATAATAATAATAATAATAATAATAATAATAATAATAATAATAATAATAATAATAATAATAGTCAAACTAGTCATAGTAGACGTACATTTAAACGAGTCAAACACAGCTACCCCATAACGCGTGGCCACGCGTAGGATAAGCACCCAAAAGACATAGTTGGTCGACATCTGTGAACCAGAATCTTTCAAAGTCAATTGTCAACGACTAAGTGATCGCTCAACGTGTGAACACTAGGAGAAGTAACGTCTGGCTGCAGGCTCTGATAGTTATGCGTTGACACTGAATGCAAAAGGTGTTAACCTAAAAAGCCCATCGGCAACGCGGTACAATGTATATATTATTAACTTTTGGGCCGCTGATGTCCAACACTGCCCACGTTTTATAGCAGCTATACTGTTAATATGCTGTTGGCTGGTAACGGGTGGCTGTCACACATGACAAACATGAAGACACGTTTACATTCTAAGGGATGCATGAATATTGGGTAGTTCCGTGAATGATTACACCGGCTAGTCATATATTATGCTTCACTACTAAGAGACCGTTTACTGTGACGGAAAGCAAAGGAATAATCACCATGATGCGAAGAAATGTTCACCATGCTTATGAATAATTGTAGAAGCCCCAAAAATAATCATAATGGCTTGGCAAACGCTATCAAAAAAGGCAAAAAAAAAACCAACCAAAAAACAAACAAACAAACAAACACAAAACGCGTTAACCGGTTTTTGGCTGAGGTGGGGCTGAGGCTGCGGCTTTCGTATAAAAAACACTCTTTTATTTATTGGCACAGCCAAACTGAGGGTGGCAGAAACATCCTCAAGTGCACCAGCCGTCACTAGCGCCAATTACATATTTAGCGCAGTTAGTTGCTGTGGGCTATCTTGCCAATCTAGGATACTTTGCTCAACCTACACCAATACGAGCACAATGACTGGCGCTTTAACACCCTCAATACAGCCACAGCCCCAGCCCAGCCCTCACCAGCAGTCTATTTCTCACTTAAGATAACCTCAAGCAAAATCCACACCGAAGAAATACGTCTCTACATAATGTTTGGCGCGTTTGAACATTTTTACTGCTCCACTACAAAAGAGCCATGCCAAACCATTTAGGACTTACAAGTGGTTAGATCGACCTCCGCGTTATTATCTTATTGCATTAAAACACCTGTAGATTGTAAGGAAAATAACATAAGAAAAATTATTGATTTTGGCGAAAAAAGCTACACAATTACGAAACTAGGTGATAATTATGTCCAATAAAAAAAGGCAAATAATAAAGAACAATTACTTTCAATGAAAAAAAAATGAATATAAAAAGCATCGAATTGTTGGTAAACTGCAACACGTAAATGCATGTTTCACATATCCTGTTACAAAATCTATACTGTATCTATAGCTAGATGTAAAATCCCAAATTATTATTACTAATAATATCATGAATATTAGATCTTTTTTCAATGTAGTGGAAACAATGTTTTTTAGAGCTTCTATATTATGCCTGTAAAGAACACGGTGAAATATCATGTATTTTACATCGTTTCTCTCCCTTGACCCCCAACCCCCACCCTCTTCTAGACAGGAACTACAGTAGGCCACTTTAACGTTATCGACTGCTGAGTCTAATAGGAAATCTTGGCTTCATGCCTGTTTTGCAATTGCACGATCAAAAGTGGAGACCAAGTAGATCTTTATGCTGTATCCCAATTTCCCATATTATGATAACAACCATGTCCTTATTTTAACTATCCCGATCAGGTATGATACTATATAATTGATAGGAACTAGAAGATGTGCTAAATCTAGATCAAAAATAGAATCTACCAGTCTAGATCTGGAGTAAAACTAGAGGATCTAGATTCTAGATAGACTAGATTCCAGATCTAGATCTAGATTTAGATCTATACTAGATCTAGATTTAGATCTATACTAGATCTAGATTTAGATCTATACTAGATCTAGTATCGGTTAGGCCTACAGTTAAATCTAGTAAAATGAACACTGTCTAGATCTAAATCTAGTACCCAGGCCGTCTGAGAGAAAGAGAGAGAGAGAGAAGAAGAAGAAGAAAAAGAAACATGTGTAAAAAAAACTAATTATAATGTAGATTTGCATCTAGATCTAGATTTAGGGGAATCCTTTCCAAGGTATTTTTAGCCTTTCTGCCAAATTATGCCAGTTCATAATTCCTTTAAGTTCACGGTTGCACGAATAGCACTGCTGTTTGGCACAGAAGGGACAGAGGTGACATGATTGAGGTATACAAATATATGCACGGACTATACGAAACTAGCTCACTGCTCACTATCCAGGAAGAATCAAAAACCAGAGGACACATCCTAAAGCTCAAGAAAATCCGAACGAACACTGGCGTTCGACAGATTTAGTATCGGTTAGGCCTACAGAGTAGTCTATTCTAGTAAAATCTAGTAAAATGAACACTATCTAGATCTATATTTATTACCCAGACCGTCTGAGAGAAAGAGAGAGAGAGAGAAGAAGAAGAAGAAGAAGAAACAAGTGTAATGTAATATATATTTTAATGTAGATTTGCATCTAGATCTAGATCTAGTGCTGTGTGGATTATTTTGATTAGTAGGCCTATGCTTTCTTCTCATATGTTCCAGTAAAATCAGCCTCGGTGTTAAAATTAATTACATTTTTTCATTAATATTCTTTAGCTAGGCCCCCCCTTGGAAAAGGTCCGGAGTTCGAATCCTGGCTGTTGCGTTCCCTACTGGTTGGGTCGGTGTCAGTATAATGTGACCGGCTGAGACAGGAGTCATGGTATCCCCGCCCTGTCTCGTGTGTGGCAGCACATAAAATTGTCAGACGTCCGTCTTGGGGCCCGTCCACAATATAGCCTAGTGCTGCTGTTGGACGTTAAACCAACCCAACCAACCAAAACCCCACCATAGCTTATTATTCACTGTTTTGTTTATATCCCTCCAAGTTGCCTCTGAAGGTAGGCACCTCTGCTATTTAATTGTCTAGTTATAAATGAACACCATACCATAGGGTGCAAGCTGTTAGAGCAGGCTGATGGTTTTCCACGGATCCGCACAAAATGTAAACTAGTTTGTGCGTCTCAAAGTTAAAAGAGGAATTTGCTCCTTTTCAAGATATGTTTAGCCTTTCCGCCAAATTGTGCCAGTTCATAATTCCTTTAACGGTCGCACGAATAGCCCTGCTGTTTGGCTAAGTGAACGTCTAGATCTATTATAAAATCTGAACCGTTCTGTTGCCTTACTGATAGCCGTCAATAGCTTGCATAATTAACATACGATGTTATGCAATTACCAATAGCGTTACATTATTTCTGTATTTCTTTCTTCTTTCCTCATATGAGTTTCCTTAACACTGATAGCCGTCAATAGCGTGCATAATCAACATGCGATATTATGCAATTATCAACAGTGTTACGTTATTTGTGTATTCCTTGTTTCTTTCCTGATATGATTTTTTTTCCAATGTGATGATCATATCCCCCACCATTCTAGGGCTTGCTAAGCTGATCTCACAGTGTATAGTAAGGGGCCTACTGTTTACACAATAATACAATTCCAATTGGTCTGAAAAATTACGCTGAAATTTAAAAGCACAGATTGTCAAATGCAGACGTCAAGAGTCTAGATTAGATCTAGATAGGCTCTAACCAATCATCAATCGCTTTATGGCCATCAAAATTTACACGATGTCTTGGTCGAAATCTAGATACTAGAAGAAAGAGTAAAATTTGTTGCAGATTTGCAATCTTCAGTTTTTTGTCTTTCATATAAATTGTCTCTTTCACAGCTTACAAGTGAATTGAATTTAAATTGGTATAATGTATTATGTAATAAATTAAAAATATCAATTTGGGCTGATCACAAACAAATTTTCCTTCTTTTTCACTTTTTTGTCATCATCATCACTGGTAACAGGTCATAATCTGATAAATTGATTCTTTGAGTTTCGTTCCAAACCGGTTATGTAGATTTTGGTGTCACTATAATTTGATAGGCTTAGACAGTGAGGACCTTGGGACCATTTACATTAATTGCTGGCTTTGGACACCCAAAATATGTAACAGGTGGTTGATTCTGCATGGGGCATGCTATGTACAAAATGTTTTCAATTAGATGGAATGGAAGAGCTATTAAACTGCTGATAGGGTGCTGGTAAGGGTGAAGAAAAACATTGATTTTGAATTGTGAGACTTGGGGGTAGGGGGGGCAGAAGAGAAGATTTATAAATGATTTGAATTTATTTTAATTATACCTCATGTAGTCTTGCAATCTTCACTGGGGATACAAGTTTCTGCCTATAGATCTTTCTCTTTCTCTGTGTGTGTGTCTCTCTCTCTTAAGTGGGCATTTATAAGAATCATAACTGATATCATAAACATCAAAAGAAAAGACACTAGGCCTCCCCTGATAGTCATATTAGAACTTTCTCCAACCTTTATTTCATAATTCTAAATAGCACATTTTTTATTTGGAATAATAACTTCGTATTACATTTCTTTCATAACCACTTTATAATTTATTTTCTTATGGCTTCTTTCAGGTTAAACAGTGAATAATAAAGTGTTCGAAATATATCATCAAAATGGAAGATTATCCGATCGACTTCATATCAAAAGGCTCTACAGAATATGTTTTTACAACACATATCAAAGATCCAGAACATTTTTATGTTCATGTGGAGAGCCAAACCAAGATTTTGGATGATATTATGGAGACTCTTGCTGAACGCTACAATGATATTGGACCATATGATAGGATATTAAATAACAAAAGACTTGGAACCTTATGTGCTGCAAAGTTCACAGATGATGACAACTGGTACAGAGCTAAGATCACAGGTAGATCATTTTAAACTTTTTTTTTCTTTTTATATCAAATTATTCTATTAGTATAAATGTGTTTATAACTTTTGATATTATGATAGTTAAATTCTTCAATTTAAAGGTGTGTGCTGGAACTGGTTTGTAGAAATATGGACAGAACAGAGCCTGTACATCCTACAGAATCACTCACTAGTCATAAGTCATGTAGGTGCTAGAGAGAAGGGTATTGGAAGAAAGCATGCACTTTAATTCAGTCTTAATTATTTAAAAATAATTCTTACTTAGTTGATATTTTGGTACATATAGCTATTAAAATAGATATATTGATTGTAAATTTATGTAAATCTTATGGTTCTAAACCCAATATCATCTAACCATTTGTATGATTTGAATTGTTTTTTGCTTTAATATGAAATATAAAAAAAAAAGAAATGCACTAAAACCTTTAACTTTTTGGGAAAATACTATATCTGTGATCTTTCTCTTTTAATGAATTCACTTAGGCTTGATGAACACCGGTTTGATAGAGGTACAGTTTGTTGACTATGGCAACACTGATTATGTGAGTGAGGACAGAGTCAAGTCGCTTGATGCAGATCTGGTGCAATATCCAATACAGTGCTACAAGTGAGATTTTTTTCTTGCTTTAGATTTAGGAGTCTTGTTTTTGGTGTGTTATCTGCAAAGATGATTTAAAACCATACAAATTTGATGGTCTGATGATAATGTCAATAACATGTATGTTCAAATATTTGTTTTATAAGTAGTGGTTGGTAACTAGTTCCATTTTTTTTCCAATGTGTTCACAATTTCCATAGTAAAGATAATTGACAATTAAAAACATTTTTTAAAGTTAAATGTTTTATTTTTATAGGATCTTTTGATCTGCTGTTAATTCAAAACCAGACCTCCATAATGCTTTTTTAAAAATAATCCATCATTAGGTGTGCCTTGGCAAATGTTAAATGTACACAAGGCTATTGGACCCCCGAATCAACAGTTAAATTTGAGGACAAAGCTATGGACCAACGATGTGAAGCGCATTTCTCAGGAAAAAAACAAGATGATGTATGTTTAAGCCTTTTATTTGAATGGAGTTTTAATTCTATCATTTAATATATCATTACATGTAGGAGGGAGAGGGTTCTTAGATTCTTCTCCACCCCTACCTTTTATATCACCTCAAAGACATTTTTAAGCTGTGTGATTTTGTTTGTATGATATTTTTATCAGTTTTAGGAATAACTTACATAATTTAATAAAAAACCAAGCTTATTAGATTTCTCATTTATGTTTATGCAATGTGTCTTTACCAATGACCTGTGCGGTGACATGTTATTTGCATTTTAATTTTCTTTACTCCTTACCATGAATCAATGAATGTATTACATTTCTTTCTCTGCCATTTATTCCCCCTTTACCAAGGAAATAAATGGGATGTGAAAAATTTACTTTATTTTCAGACATACCTCGTGAACATGATAGATGGAGAAGGAAATAGTCTGAATGAGATGTTTGGCGCAGTCAGAGCAAGTAAAAACCATCAGGTCTGTATTGATCATTGCAATCGCTAGTTGTTGATAAAGAGATGTTGCTTTTGACTTTTCTTTTTTGTTGATATTCACTTTATTTTGGATCAGTTTTTAACTACTATAATGTATAAAATGAATTAAAGTGAAGCAATATCAAAACATTTTTTCTGTTGAAACAACAAAAATTTCTGTATTTATGCTTGAAAAATTCTATTTATTTAAAAAACTTGAAAGTTATAGATAGCTTGATGTGAAGCATTAGCAGTTTCCTTTTTTACCTTTGTGGGCTTAGTTTGGAGAAGCAAAGCTCTCTCTTAGTTAACATCTCCTAGGTCTTAAGAAAAATCCAATAATGGGACCCCAGAGCGGAATATTTGGGATTTGGTTGATCACACTATATTGACACCAACGGGGGTGAACTGGCTCAATTGGTAGAGTGTCATCTCCTGATTGGAAGGTATGCTGTTCAAACCCTACGATCTATCAACAATTTATTTTGCCTGATTTTGTTCCCTACTGGTTGGGTCAGTGTAAGTTTAATATGATTTGCTGAGACAGGAGTCCAGGTCTCCTTGCACTGTCTCATCTGTGGCATGTAAAATTGTCAGACATCAGTCTTGTGACACATCCACAATATTATATAACCTATATACTTCTGATGTTTCACGTTTAAGCAACAGAACAACAAACACCAACCAAAGCAGTAGGGAAAATTTGTAGCTATAATAGCAGGGATTGAACCAAATCATCCTTTGGCGGAAGCAGATGTTCACAAGGCCACCCTGCTCCCCTTCCCTTCGTTATTTTTGCTTACAATGTTGTAATTTGTCAACAAATACTGAGGAAATCAAGAAGATGATTTTCGATAAATGCTCCGTAGATAATTCAATTCCTAAGCCAAACTATTGCTAACATATACAGCTGAGTGATGAAGGTGCTATGACAAAGCATAAATTAAACAAAAACTTCTTAACATGAAACAAATCGCATTAGAAAGAAATTTTAAAGGACCAGTAGTAATTTACAAATCATATTATTTTTTTTTCCTTACAGAGTTGTAATGGAGAGACGTTTAAAGAAATTGCGTGGCAAAAGGGAGCAAAAGTCCAGGCGACAGTTGCATATGTCCAAAGTCCAGACCTCTTTTGGTGCCAGGATCAATCATTTGCCAATGAGCTTTTGATAATGTCAGAGGAGCTGTCCCGCCTTCACATGACGCAAGGCATCCAGCCCATGACAGATGTTAGACCAGGTTCAATTTGTGCTGCCAAATTCAGTGAGGATGAGGCCTGGTATCGCGGAGTTGTGCAGTCGGTTTCAAATGGTGAAGCATTGGTCTATTTTGTTGACTACGGCAACACAGAATCTGTTCCATTGAACTTGGTCTGTAGGCTTAGCCCTGGTATGAAAACAATGCCTGCTCTAGCTGCAAAGTGTTGTTTGTCTGGTGTAAGTTCTAGGAATGGAAGCTGGGATCAGGCTGTTGTAGATCAATTTGAAGAGATTGTTGTTGATAAGGAGTTTGAGATGGTCATTGTTGATAGAAAGAATGATACGTACATTGTTAGCCTTGTGGACATAGTGGAGAGTACTGATGTCAGCAGCCAAATGCGAGTTTTGTTGGGCCAGTCAGGGGATGTGCCAAGAGCACAAGAAATGAATACTTCCTATGACAGCGAAACCAAAGAAGTTGCAGGTGTAGGACCATCTTTATCTATGGGTTCTCGTGTAGAAACTTTCCTGACATGGGTTGAAAGTCCAGGTGATTTTTGGGTTCAACTGAAAGATTTTGACTTCTTGGTCCATAAGCTATCTACGGAGCTCCAAGAATTTTATGCCCAACCTCGACCAGGTACCTCAGTGTCTCCAGGTGCATTCATTGTGGCCAAGTATTCAGAAGATGGCATGTGGTACCGTGGTCTTGTCTTGAAAGAGGTCAGTGACTCAGAGGTATTGGTTCTGTTTATTGATTATGGAAACTCTGACATCGTGGCCAAAGTAGACTTGAGACAGGTTGCGCCTGCCTTTGGAGAAATTGTACCACTAGCCTTTCGATGTGCCTTGGTAGGCGTCAAACCTCTCAGTGAAGATACTAAAGTGTGGACTTCTGATGCAAAAAGCTTCCTCGAGGAAATGACTCAAGATGGGTGTATTTGTGAAGTTGTAGATGAGACAGAAAGTCGCAAACTGGTTCAGCTGTCTGTGAACGGCAAAGATATTGCTACAGAATTGGCGTCCCTCCGAGTTGTCGCAGCATCTTCATCAAATAAACCATCAACCAGGCCACAATATGTAAATCAAATTGCAGTGAAAAGGTCGGATACAGAAACAGTCACTGTCACCCATGTATCATCCCCTCAAGATTTCTGGTGTCAGCTGAACAAATTGTTTGCACCGTTGGACAATCTAATGGCTAAGCTAGAGGCTCATTACTCAGATGAGGGAGGTACTCCCATAAGGAATTTGGAAAAAGGCAGAGCTTGCATTGCTCAGTATAGTGAAGACAAAGCCTGGTACAGGGGTAAGATTTTGGATGCCTCACATGAAGGAGTGACAGTGCAGTTTGTGGACTATGGAAACTCAGAGTTAGTTTCAGCTGATCTTGTGTGTGAACCAGAACCACGGTTCTTGGATCTTCCTGTCCAAGCTATTCATTGCAGCTTACCGCTTGATAGAAGCTTGCCGCATCTGGCAGATGCTATGACTGACCTTGTGTTAGACAAAGAGCTGACCATGGAAGTGCTTAGTGTGGGGAGTGAGATAAATGTTGTGGAGCTTTATATTGAAGGATCAAAAGTGTCTGATATGCTGAAACAAGCTTCTGGGGCTACAGAAAGCAAACAGGCCCAGGCTGGAGGGTTGAAAGCAGCTGCAAATATCCCGGTAGGATCCACTGTCACAGCATTTGTTAGCTATGTAACTTCACCAAGCAAGTTTTACGTGCAACTGGCTGACAAAGAGATAGAGTTAGGAGAACTGATGGATGAAATATCTGTATATAATCATCAGAGTAGTGGGCAAGAATCACTTTTGAATCCACAAGTCAACCAAGCATGTATGGCTCTTTTTTCAGAAGACAATCAGTGGTACAGAGGTATTATAAAATCTCTTCAGGCTTCTAGTTGCAACGTTTTGTTTGTTGACTATGGTAATGAAGAGTCTGTGAGTTACAAAGATGCCCTAAAGATTCTCCCATCAGAGTTTACCACCTTACCTGCATTGGCGTATGAGTGTTCTCTGGAGGGCACAGATGGAGCAGCCTGGACAAAGGAAGCAGAAGAGTTCTTTGAGTCAATAATTATGGATCAAGAGCTACAGTGCACATTTCTATCCCAAAAGTCTGTGAAGATCACCATTAATGGAAAAGATATAAAAAATGAACTGATTAGTAATGGTTTCTTCAAAGAACAAAAGGCTGGTTTAAGCCAAAAACGAACTGGTTCATCAGAAAAATTACAAATAAATGGAGGGGTGAGCCCACAAAATAATAACGGCTGGAATGACTCAGGAGATGTAGGTCAGGGCACATCTGGCTTTGGCTCTAACAAAGCCTTTGGTAGCAGAGATGGGAATGCGTCATCTGGTTTTGGCTCTAGAAAAACAGAAAGCAACTCTGGCTTTAGTCCCAACAAAGATAGTGACAGGCCTAGTTTTGGATCAAAGGGTCAAGGTGCATTTGGATTTGGTGGAGGGGATGGTCAAAGAGAAAGAAAGACAAGTACAGGATCATCAGCAGCCAGCGGTGAGTTTACTTACGGAGAACCACCTTCTGAACCTGAAGCAGCAATTCTTGTTCATATGGATGAAGATGGCACATTCTACCTGCAGCTTCCTTCTATGGAGAAAGACATTCTTTTCCTAGCAAAACGCTTGGCTGGAAGTTACAAGAATGGAGGAGGTCCACGTCTGAAAGATAACCCTGCCAAAGGAATCATATGCTGTGCTAAATTTCCTGAAGACGGCTGCATGTACAGATGTCTTGTTCTGGATGTGAACAGTGGTACAGCTACTCTGAGATACGTTGATTATGGAAACACAGCAGAATGCAGCACTCGCGACCTCAAGATGCTCTTCCCAGACCTCTTGCAGTACTCTGTGCAAGCTTATCCTTGCAAGCTGAAAGGTTTGACATGGTCTATTGACCAAGCTGAAAAGTTTGCAAGTGCAACACTTGATCAAAACCTGCAGGTAACATTCTCAGGAGTTTCCCCACCGTTTGAAGTAGAAATTAAAACACCATCTGGAGATTTATTGGACATACTTACAGGCAAAATAGCATTCACCCCATCCAAAAAGCCACAGTCAGATACTAGCCCCCAAAAGAAAGGTTTTGGAGGCGGATCAACTTCTCCCAAGCAAAACGGTGGAGGGGGTTTCGGATCATCAAAACCTTTGCCAACGTCGAATGAAAGTTCAGCTAGCACAGGCAGATCTTTGCCACCACCCGCTCCTAAAATATGTGAACAGAAATATGTTTCTCAGATTGCTCCAGGTGACCCAGTAGGAGCTTACATTTGTCACATTGACGAGGCTGGTTACTTCTATCTCCAGCTTGAAAAAGATACAGCTACATTGGATTCCATAATGGAACAGCTTGAAAGCTTGTCTGGACAACACCCGGATCCTTCCACAGGTGCAGCTTGTGCTGCTATTTTCTCTGAAGATTCCTCATGGTACAGAGCTCTTATCAATAGCGTTCAAGGTGACAACCTCAAGGTTACATTCGTTGACTATGGCAATGGCAGTGAGGTCCAGAAAAATTCTGTCAAGCCGTTGACAAATGCCTTACTTTCAAATGCACCGCTTGCGTTTCAGTGCCAATTTTCTGACATTGGTCCCTTGCCAGAGGAAGCGCAAAAGAAGCTATCAGATTATTTAATGGAACACAAAGTGATGGTCACCTTCAACAGTCAATCTTCGCCTTGCAGTGTTTCAATGACAGATGCGGATGGCAAAGATCTCCAGGAAATTGTTTGCCCCTCCGATTGCTACAAGACTCAGTCAAAACCTAAGAATGTCATTCCAGCAGGAGTTACTGATATTGAAGATGATGGTCGCTTCTACATTCAGCTTTATCCTGATTTCCCTGCGATTGCAAAGTTGCATAAAAATTTATCAGAGGCAGCTTCATCCAACAGTCTGGAAAAAGTAGTCACACAAGAGGTTGGACTGGCTGTTTGCTTTGAGCAAGAACAAGGAGAATGGCGCCGTGGACAAATTCAAAAGATTTCTGATGAATCTATTGAAGTTATTGATGTGGACACCGGCAAAAAGATATCAAAAGATGCCGACTCTCTTTTTCAACTTCCTCTGCATTTCTTCAAAAATGCACCCTATGGATATGAATGCAGACTTAAAGGTGTGGAAAGTTGGACTGATGATCTGAGGAAAAAGTTCACTGAAATGACTGAAGAGAAAATCTTAAATGCAACATTCCACACTGGCACGACACCATTCAGAGTATCTCTAGCTAGAAGTATTGAGCTGGATCTACTTGGCTTGTCTGCCCCTATGCCAGACAGCCCTGTGAAAGAGGAGCCCACAAAATCCATTGCCTCAGAAAGTGAGTGTGTCCTATTAAGAAAAATTAAAACAAAGTGTTTGTAAAATGTAAAATTGTCTAGTGTATTGACTCATCTTACTTACTTTAGAGTGAGTTCCTCTTGTCTTTCAAACTTGCTGTGTTTATGAACATGTATAAATTGTGAAAATTGGGCTTATGAGGTCTTTTAAAGCATAATTTTCTTCAGGCATAACAATTCAGATTGTCAACCTCTCCTCAAAAGCAAACCTTAACCTTAAAATAATACCATCAAAACAGCTATGCAGTGGGAACCCTCTAGAACCTAATAGCTCAGACCTAAAAAAGAAAATCCAAGTTGCTATGTTCTTTGTTTTTTTTTTTTATTTGCGTTTAAAACATACATAATTAACATTGCTGTCTCAATGAAACGTTTTAATATAAGATATCATGAATCTTGTATTTATCATTTCTTATCTTTCTGTAATGTTTCAGCAGCCTCAGGATCAGCTGCTTATATCTCGCATGTTGACTCTGATGGAACATTTTATACCCAGCTTGTAACTTCTGAAGAAGATCTGAATGCAATGTCAGAGAAGCTTGAGGAAGCTTTGGCTTCAGCAACAACAGGTGACTTAAGTGTTGCACCTCTAGGTGCTATCTGCTGTGCCCAGTTCACTGAGGATGATGCCTGGTACCGAGCCAGGGTGACGGACACTGACGCAGACAAAGGCCAGATCACAGTCAGGTTTGTGGATTATGGTAACACAGACACAGTAGAGTCTGACCGCCTGGCTGCACTTCCTGAAGGATTTGAGCTCTCTGTGGTACCAGCCTTTGCCACAAAGTCGAGGCTGTCCGGTTTGTCTGACCTGACAGAGGAAGCTGTGGAGAAGCTGAGAGCGGCCGTGCTGGACCAGGTGGTCACCGTGGAGGTCATTGCTAGCCAGGAGGATCGTGATGAAGTTGTGGTCAGAATTGGCGGGAAGCTTTTGTCTGATGTTGTTGGCATCCAGGTTGCAAATACTGACGGTAAGTCAAATCAATTAAAAAAAAATTCTGCATGGTTCTGTTTTTGTTTTTTTTGGGTACAATTTGTGGACCCAAATTGAACAAAAAAATTAGCTTTAAAAAAATTGTATTTCATTCTTTCATTCATGATATTTGTGAGGTTAAGGATTTTGACTGGAGTTTTTTTTCTTAGTTTTAATAGTATCATGAATTTAGTACATTAAGGCTGAGAATTTAGAAAGTTACCTTTTCTGTAACATTACCATATATTTTAAATATTGTACTACAGTTTACAGAAGTCATTATAATTTTTCTTTTCTTATTTTCATATCCTAAAAACATGAGCATTGAATACTGTTGTTAATGAGTTGTTTTTGCATTGATACATATACTTGTTTTCCTATGTGATATTTTAAAATAAGCTTTATTGCTACTTCTTTCTCTTAGGTGTTTCACCTGAGGCAAGCTATTCACAAGAGGAATTTGTTGATGCTTCTGAAACTGTTGATAATGAAGTTGAAACTGCTCTCAACAAAAACACAAATGCTGAAGCTGACGAGTTTGATGATGCTATGGAGGGTATTGACAAAACCAATGCAACTGAGAACCAAAAAGCTGAACAAGATGTTTTGATAAGCCCCTCTCAAGAGGAAATGGCATCAGGCAACCGTATGCCGGTGACAGTTTCCTTTGTTGTTGACCCCAGCGAGTTTTACTTTCAGCTGGATCAGAAGCAAGATGACTACAACTTACTATTGGATCAAATGTTTGAGCATTATAGTGGCTTACCTGAGGGGGAAGGAGCAATACAAGATCTATCCATTGGAGACCTATGTGCAGCCTTGTATGCAGAAGATGAATCCTGGTACAGAGTGTGTGTTAAGGACATTACTGATGGCTCCTACAGGGTTAGTTTCTTTTTGTTTTTATCTATTTGTTACATTTTATCAAAGCCATTTCTTTGGAGATACATTTTCACCCCTATCAGTGATGTTGCCATTTCATAGATTGATTGATTTATATACACAAAGGTGACTAAGTTCATGGCATTGTCCCCCTATTAGTTTGTAGATAATATAGAACAATTATTTAGAGTACTTTTTCTTTTATCAAAAAATTGTTTTAAGCTACATTTATAGTAACAGAAAGCCAAATTATTGAGGAATTGCCATGAGTGCCTCAAGTTGACATAGAAAACTGCTATCTGAGTGAAGCTTTTCACTAAAGGCATTTAAATTTGGGTACATTATGAATTATAAATTTTGACATCTTCCTCCCCACTGTAAATTGTTGTATATTTAATTTTGATATTGCTCTTTATCACTTTTCATTGTCGTTGATTTGATCCTTTGCTCTGTTGGTTCAAACCTTTTCTTGTATGTGAAACTGATTTCACATTTTTCAACTTTTTTTCAGGATGAAGTTCTAATCATTTATCACATACTTAGCTTTGCTGTTTTTCCCCCTTATAAACAATCTTGAGAAGCTTCTGGAAACAATTGATATCAATACCTTTCAGATATTTTTCATTGATCACGGCAATACTGAAGTGGCAGAAGCAGACACCCTCCGTGTGTTAGCTGATCAGTTTAGACCACTACCACCTGCCGCCAAAAAGGCATCTTTGGCTGGCGTGAGACCTGCAACAGAAGAATGGTCTAGCGAAGCGATCTCTGAGTTCAAAGAACATGTGGAAGGAAAGTAAGAACAAAAACCTTTTTTTGCTGTTCAAATATATTTTTTAGCATGCACTTCAAAGGCGCTTGGACCTGGATAAAAATATGTAGTTTGAAGCTATGTCACATTAATTCAAAATTTTTAACAAGTTAACTGCAGGACTTAGAGAAATGTTCATGGATGAATGGCCTTCTATTCTAGAAGTGCCCAGTTTGATTTCACAACTGGACAAAAATATTTGTTCTTCTTGTAAAACCCATAAAGCTAGACGTGTCAGGTAACTCGGCTACTTAATGACTTAGCACCTTTGTACGGGGTGCTGAGTAACTAACATTCATCCTCATTGACGGGTAGGAAAACAGAGGTTCGATCCTCAGCTATTTCCATTTCTGTATTGCACTTTCTGTTTCAATTGGGGCTACAAGGGTACTAAGGGCATTGCCCTTTCAGTCAAGAGACTCATCTTGTTATTACATGACTAAGTGAACTACTGGAACCAACAGAAATTGTCTTGTAGTTGTATGATCTCTTCTGACTAAAGTGTTGTGGCAGTTGTCTTTTTTTGTGTGTCTTTTGAAGATTTTTTTTTCTTTCATTCTTTTTGTTTGTTTTGCAGATCTCTCTTAGCAGACATAATGAACACCAGAAATGATCAGACAATCCTGCGCCTATTAGAATTAGGTATTCCTGTCCATGAAGGACTTGTCAACAAAGGTAAAGCTATTGTATTTTTTCTACCTTGAAAATGAAAAGTATCAGAATGATTCCCAATACTAGAAAAGTAATCAAGAAAAATTGGTCCCATACACTTAGGAGCGTTGGAAACCAGGCTCTTCTATTTTGTAGTATAAAACGTAACAAACAAAAATTAAAAGAACAAACACATTTATACATGTTCTGTATAACTTGTTTGTTGGTCCCAAAATAAATATCAAAACTAATTGAATAAATAAAAATGTTCTTCAATGTTTTTAGGATATGGCGTAGCCTCTGAAGAAGATGTAGTGATCAACCAAGCTGTCCAGCACATCTTTGCTGATGATACCTTCCAGGAATCTCAATCTGAAGGCATGATTGATTCTTCAGAAAATAATTTTGACAAGGAAAATGAAAAAGTGTGTGGGTCAACAATACCAAGCCTAAGGCCAAGAATTGGGTAAGTCCTTCAAATTCAGATTTTAACCAATGAAAAGATAAAATTGCCACTCCTGCAACAGTGATTTTTCAATACCCACGGCATATAAATTTATTGCTGTCCCAAAGATTTTTGAGAAACTGGTTTCAATATGACCCTAGAAATATTGACTTCTTGTTAAGTTTGATTTTGTTTGTTTGTACAAGGGTTGGAAATAATGACCGATTTATTTGGTTGATTCATGGCCTTTCAATTCAAATAATAGATTTTAATCATCATCACACACAAATGCAATATTCTGATATATAATAAAATCATTTTGGCATTGGTTTTTATTCCAGATCTGTGGCAAACACTATTGAAGAACTGGAAGCTGTATCAGTCTATGTCAGCTGTGCAAAAAGTCCCTATTCGTTTTGGTGCCAGCTGTCAACCTGCATAGAAATTTTGAAAGAAATCGGTGACATACTGGGAGCAGAATACAGTGACCCACAGAATCTAAAGCTCACTGAAGAAGCCTGCGTGGGAGATTTTGTCATAGCTAGAAATTTAAATGATGGACTTTTGTACAGATCTAAAGTCATCAGTGTAGAATCTTCATCTGAAGAAAATACAGAAGATCAGCAGCCCAAAGTCTTTTTGCAATATATTGATTTTGGAACTGAAGGAGAGGCAGATAGAGATCAAATGTTCAAAATGGAAACCAGCTTATTTAAATTTCCTGCACAGGCTTTCAAATGCAGCTTAGAGAATGTTGGGCCACAGCAAGGAGATTCTTGGTCACAGAGTGTATGTGATAAGTTTAGTGAAGTTGTCCAGGATAGAGAACTGTCTTTGAAATTAGTAGGCAACGATGCTGATGGGACTTCTTTTGTCGAGCTTATTGATCCACAAACAGGCCAGTCTCTTTCCTCGTTGCTAATAGAAACGGGATTTGGCCTTTCCTCGGTAGAGTCGGTGGACAGAGACACTAAGAATTGTCCAGATTCTTATTTGAGAGGGGATACTTCAGCATTTGATGGCCTGGAGATCACCCGACCTATAATGGAATCAACAGCGATGGTTTGTGATACCACTCAAGCAATGCAGTCATTCAGTATTAACGATGGCAAAGATGGGAGCTTCAGGTAACTATTCATGTCATAATACTTTATTGGAATATTTTGTACTGACAAAATAGTGCCTTTAAAGTAGCCAAATGTGTCATGGAAGTTCATTATAAATTTTTTGGCATAAGGAAAGAGGAGCAAATATAATTCTGAATTTGAATAAGAGTACTTTGGCTAAGCGCATTTCCAAACCTTGCCACTAGTTTGAAATTTGTCATCTTATTTTAGTTTTAACCTCTGAATAAACATGGGGAAGTAAAAGAGAATGCCATTTTTTCTTCGTAAATGCAAACTTTCACAGCTTTTGTTTTTACCTTTCAGAGTTTACAGTCTCAGCCTCCACACAGAATATGATGTTTTTGTATGTAATGAAGAACTACCCAATGCTTTCCACGTGCGATTTCTTGAGATGGAGTTGCAGTATACATCTCTTTCAAGTGAAATTCAAAAGTTCATAGACAGTGAGGTAGATAGAGATGCTGACAAATTTGATCCCAGTGTGAATGATCCATGTCTTGTGAGAGTCAAAGAAATGTGGCATCGCGCAACAGTCCTTAAGCGGGATGAACTCAATTGGAAGGTAAGTGACCCTGTCATGAAATCTACTTGTCTTGTAAAACTTTGTGTATATTATTTGTAGAGGAAATAGATATGTGATTTAATAACAATGATACCCATCTTCCCCCCAAAAAAAGTTGAGTCGTCAGAAAATTATTCTGAAGAAACATTTTATTTTAGACTGCAAATAATGTGATTGATTTTTTGTGTGTATTAATACCCTTTTCACTGAAGGACAAGTCTGAAAATACTGGCACATTTATTGTTATTTTCATGTTTTTACAGGTCAAATTGCAAGACATTGGAACAGAAGTAAGTGTTGATTCAAAAGAATTGAGGAGCTTGCCACGCAATTTGTTGGAGCTTCCAGCACAGGCCATACCATGTTACTTAGCTGGTGTTGTATCTGTGGAGCCTGAATGGTGCAGTGGTTCTATTGAATTCTTTCAAGGTAAAGCAGTTTTTATTTGACTAATTTCATTAATTTTTATGAAAACCCAATATTAATTTTTTTTTTATTTCATAAATGTTTTGAATTTTTTATGTACACAGATTTTATGTGAAAATACAAATTATAGCACATGAGTGCTTTTATAATATGTAATAAGAATATAGAAGGATGTTATGAGAAGAGAGACTTTCAATGAAGGATCAATCTTGAAAATAAAGAAAAATCTCCATAGTTGTCATAGTTTCAGGGTTTGCAATTTCTTTAATTTTCATTCTTGTTTTTGTTGTACATTTCTTCTTATTTCTTTTCCCCATTGATAATAATTTCGGTCAATACTGAAATACATATAAAAATGTTGGGTTAAAAATAAATGTCATACTAAGATATCACTGCATTATTATATATAAATTATATGTTTGATCAATGCAGTGCTAGTTACTGACAGTAGTGAAATCCTTAAATACTCATGCCTGTACAAAATAGTATTTACTCATAATTAAACAAAGTTCCAGGTTTAAAGCTTTGGACTGACTAAACTAAAAAAAAAAGACTTAGGTTTTTCTGCCTGTAATAGATTTCCAAAAAACTTGACATCAAATACACATTTAAATATCAGATTTTACCATAATGTAGGCAAACATTTATTTTTCTTAAATTAGTTACATTAGTTTTATTTCCACTAGATCTTTACAATATTTAAATTCCATAACCACTGTCTTTCTTTAATTCTTTAATTAAGAGCAATACCATGTAATCTTAACTACTTTTTTTTCAGTTAGGGTGCTGAAAAATTTTTTTATTTTTTAACTTCTTTTTAAAATAAGTTATCATCAAAATAGTATTATAATAAAATGTAATGTTTTAAATTGTTTCCTCTTGTACTCCCCCCCCCCCCCCCCCTGTCTTCTTTAAAAAAAATATAGACAGAACAAAAGACAGCAAATTTTCCATGTATGTGCTTGAGGATGCTCACAAGGGAAAGTATGGTGTTGTTATTAGCGATCTGGAAAGCTCAGACTCAAGTTCAGACTCAAGTTCAGTAAACAGGGCAATGGTTGATCTTGGCTATGCAGAGGTAATCACAAAGTTTTTACTTTTTCAGCATATACAATGCTAATCACATTTACAGCTTTTTAGATATTGTATTGTATATATGGGTTGGTTTCTGTGTTACCTCTTTGTATTCTGGCTCAACACAAGTGATATCTTTGAAGTTCATTCTTTTCTTTCAGAGCTAATTGAAACACTGTCAGTGCCCAAGGTTTAAGCAAACCAATATCCGGAGGAAGAAGCAGATATGCGTTAATACTTGAATGCAAAACTGTTCATTATATTTGTATCCCAACACTTTTAACGCCCCAGTATTGCAAGAGATATAAACCAAGCAATACATACAAGCAGCAGCTGGTCTTCCTTGCTCCGAGGGATTAGTGGAAAGGCAATGTCCTCATTTGCTTTTCTCTGAAGCAGTAATCTTTCAGTTTGAGATAAAGTCCATTTGATTTAAGAATATAAGACTGACTTGGATCGTAAGTCAGTTTTCTACACACTTAAGTTCCTGTTAGCAGCAAAATGTTTTATTATAGTGATCTGGCATGCGATAAGCATTTTATAAATTTTATTTCATGAATATAAACTGATGAAGAGTCATTTTTGAAATAGTAAATACTATGACATATTTTTAATCTATGTGTACCTATCTTTTATGTATTTTATTGTCTTTTTCTCTGTGCTAGGTTGTTCCTGGTTCCTACATAGACATACAGCTTGACATGGAGAAGACACTGGACACTGATATGCTTAATGACTTAGGTAGGTCTTTAAAAAGTTTAAATTGTTTTATGAATATTTTGTTTAAACACTGTGGCTCTAAAGATGATGCTTTTTAAAATCTTTAGACAAAGGCAGCTGCAGAGTGAATGATTTTGTGCTAAGAACTTTTTTTTTTCTTCTTTCCTTTAAGTGTCTGTACAATGTAAATGTTAAAATCTTTTGTTTCTCATTTTCCATTTTCTCAGAGGAGTCTTTCAACGAAGTTTCCCTCTTGAAGTGTAATGCAGATGCTGCAGAGGATAATGATGAAGCTGGTGAGACTATAAAAAAATTCAGTCACCGAAATATATTGAATTTAAAATGCTTTTGGAAGTTGCAGTTATGATTGGAAAAAAAAAAAGAAACAAACAAACAAACAAAACCAAAACAGCAACAACACAAAAGCATGTAATTCTGAATTATGCTATATTTCTTTTAAAGATATATTTTTTTACTGTCTAAGCGATTTCTATAAACTGATCAAGTGTATTCCATAATAGCATTATATGATATAATGCTTGAAAGGACAATCACTGCCTGAATTTAGTCGTCCCCAGTCTAGGCTTACATGGTTGCCTGCAAATGTAGATCATTACTGAACATTATTGTGCTTATCACATAAAGAAAAATTCGCTTTTTTATAAATTGAAAATACTACCAAGTTTTCCTTAACATGAAAAACACGAATCACTAGTTGTTTCTTGCCTTAATTGTACCTATTCTGATTATATATCTAGATAAAGCTAACACAAACTAACAGACTAGAAAACATTCTTTTTAGTGAACTGGGTGTGCCCAATACAATAATGAATGCAAAATTTGTATGTGTCATGCATTGAAGACAACTTAAGGAACATTTTACACAATGTAAATGATGAAGAACAGTGCAAAATTGTAAACATGAGAAACTATAACTCTTTAGGTGTTTGATTTCTTGCTAATTTTACTGTAGACTCTTTTTCCCTGTAACTTGGTACATGGAAGGGCACCCCATTATTAATTTAAAACTTTCTCTCTCACTTTTCACAACACCAGCTGACTTGATTGAATCAGGTGAGGTTTGTAGTTATTTTGATTCATACAAAGAAGGGAAAATTTCCAAGTTGTGTCAGAAAAAAGCAGACTCTCAACTGTACCAGCTTATTCAGATCACAGACTCCAGTCTCGAAGGGTCGAAAACAGGAAATGATGAGATACTTGGGCCAGAAAAGGAGACACATCGCTCACATGGCAAACATTTCTGTCTAGCCCTTGATGTTGAGAGAATAGAGCAGCATGGATGTCCAGATATAGAAATAAGTGATGCTGACATGGACTTTTTAGGCACTGACTCTGAGATATCTAGAGAGAGTTCTCTGCCACCAACTAAACAAATTCATGTACTTGGCGATATAGAGGATGCAATGCCAAAGGCAGACGAAGACAAAGAGGATGCAATGCCAAAGGCAGACGAAGAGAAAGAAGATGCAATGCCAAAGGCAGACGAAGAGAAAGAGGATGCAATGCCAAAGGCAGACGAAGAGAAAGAAGATGCAATGCCAAAGGCAGACGAAGGGAAAGAGGATGCAATGCCAAAGGCAGACGAAGAGAAACAAACAAAAGAAAGGGAATCGACAGCTACTCCAGTGGTCAATGTTGTATCAGGAGAAAAAAATTGCTCAGCGTCAGCACCAAAGAAGAAATCAATCTACACATGGAAAATTCAAACAAAAACTTCCCCAGTTGATGAGACTGTAAAGATTGAGGCAGAAAAATCAGACAATGCTGAAGATAACATGTTTGTAGAAGGTATTATATAGTCTGTTGTATATGTTACACCTTTTTTGTTACATTTATTTTTTAAAATATTTTGGACATAGATGTAAACATGAAAATCGCGAAAATTGCTTCAGTTAATTATAATGATATACGTATCATAATCATATACATATGGATCTTTCAGAAATACTTTATTTCTTCAAAGCAGAGAATATGCCAGAGAAACAAACTAAAGCAAAGATTATTGGAGGAGGGAATAGTTCAGTGTGGGCAAATCATCAGAAGTGGGAAGTCACATTTATGACTTGATCATAATAGTTTGAAAGTTATGAGATGAAGAGCTAATGAACATATTGTGATTTTTTAAACGTTATGTAATTTTTTAAAAAGTCTCTCATTTGAAATTATCCCTTTCTGTACATATAGGTGAAAAGAGAGATGAAGAAATACATTTAGAAAGTGTGAAAAATGAGCAAAGCTATGATATATATACAAAATTGAATTATACAAAAGATGATGATGCAAGATCAAAAGCTTTGATTGAAGTCTCCCCACAAAATGAGGAATGTGTCGGCCCAACAGAAAAATTTGAGGTTCCATCAACTGAAGAGGTTTTAAGTGAAGGATTTGCTTCTAAAGAAATCACAACTGGTGAAGAGGCGGATAAAGAAGAGGCAGGTTTCAATAACTTTGGTACTTTCGAAAGTAACCTGAAAGCTCCTTTTAACTTTGAGGTGGAATGGAAAGACTTGATCATTTCGAAAAGTGACTTAGCGTGTGTTCCCTCAATACCAGGTGAACTGAAGGAAGGTGGACAGAAGGCTGCTGATGGCGAAGAGAGTGCCACAGATCTTTCATTTGAAAAAATCGACTTGAGTGACGAGCAAATGACATCATCGATCAGCCCTGACGATATAGGCAGGAACATTTCACTGGAAAAGGACCTTCAGCATGATAGTGAATTGATTAAAAGCTCAAGTACCTCAGAGACCAACTTGTTATCTGATCTCAGGAAGCGATATATGTCAAGCACACCCTCCAGAGATGTGAGAAGCACAAAGGCTCACAGAAAGGTCAAGTCTGGAAATGCCTCCTCCAGAAAAGCGGAGAAAGCTCTCTTTGTAGAATCAACAAAAGCAGAAAATGTCAACTATGTAGCTCCTGAGGATCTAAAGCTCCCAAGTTCGCCAAGTAACTCAGAGACTGAAATATTTCTTGCTAAGACCATGAAAGATGAAAAAGCTAGTGAAGATAATAATAGTCAGGCAAAATGTGAAGTTTCGAAAGAAAAAAACGAAGATGAAGAGCAACCAGACTGTGAAGTTGACAGTACTTCAGGCTCACCAAAACAATTACATGAGGAGGATGCTGGTTATGGAAAAAACGATGATACCACTGAGATAGTTGAAGAAGTAAGTATTGGAAGTGGCGAGTGCGGCTCCACTGAAACCTCCAAAGATCAGTCAGGGAACGAAGCTACACAATTCATCAGTTGTCTTGAATCAGATGATTCACATGCTTCAGGTAAAGAAGAGGAAAAGGTGCGAGGTGAGGGAGTGTCTCCATTGAAAGATTGTGGCGCATCCCAAGCTGAGTGTGATAGTCAGGAAGAAAAACAGTCTGAGGAGAACTGTTCTGCTATGAAGAATTTCACCAGTGACGATCTAGAGAATAGTTTTGACACTGTCGATGAATATGAAAGCTGCTCTGAGACTGGACTCGAGGATGGTGACAACCAGGGCTTTGTAAATTCTCTAGTTGCTGTCAGAGGGAGCATGCTTGCAGAAAATCTTAACATATCCTTGTTGTCAGCAAAAAGTGAAGAGGAAAATAGCCTTGACCCAGCAAGCCTTTTTTTGTCGGGATCCTCTTTTGACACATCAGCTGTTACCAGTGACACGATGTCCACTTTAGAGAGGGGTGACGATGAGGACGAGGATTTTACACCATCGCAGCTTGAGGATGACTCTTATTTAAATGAACTAATGAACAAACCAAAAACTACTAGCGTATCCTCTTCAAGCTCAGATTCTTGTACCTCTAGTGAAGAAACTACTGGACAGGAGTCGTATTCATCCTCTTTGACAACTGGAAATGATTCAAGTGGATTAGAGTTGGCAAAAGAAGTTGTGCTTGAAAATAGTCTGAGCCAGAATAAATGTGAAGAGGCATCAGCTGTTAAAGATATCCCAATCCAAGAGTTGGACATAAAGGATGAAACAAACATGAATTTATCAAAGGAAGGAGAAAGCAAGGCGCCAAATAGTGATCAAAACATGCAACCGAAAGAAATCATTCATGTTGAAAAGGACCATGTGAAATCTGAAGATGTTTCAAGCTTAAATTTAGCCGTTGAAGAAGGGACAGAGAATATATCACAAAAGAAGACATCAAATGAAGATAGCAGAAAAGAAGCGGATCTTGTACAAGAGTCAAACTCTGAAATGGTGCCAAGGAAAACTGTTGTTGGAGAAGAAAGTGAAATTTCCATGGTAAGCACAGTGACAAGTGCAAGTGATGGCGTTTGCATTCATTCTGGGATGGAGATAAAACGTAAAAACGAGGACTCCCCTAACCATGACATAGCGGCAAAAAGAAGAAATATTGAGAAGACTTTGAGCTTAGAGAAAGAAAAGAGCGGAAATGAACATAGGGATTTACCTTCAGAAAGGGGACTTGTTTCTTGTGAGGCAGATACGCTTACAGGAAATTTTGCTTCAGAAGATACAACATCAATCAAACTTGAAACTGAAGAAGTTCCTTGCAAAAATGTGGAGTCGACAGAAGGCAGGCAAGGAAACCTTGTTGATCAGAATCAGTCATCCAGAAATGGAGAAATTGAAGGTTCTCATGCAGATTTAGTTGCAAAAGAAGATGGAGAAGAAGTTCACGACGATGAGCTGTTGAGAATAGATGAACAAGAAGATGGTGCAAGTAGATTAGATGAACATGCATCAATCAACACAGAGCTACAAACTCCTCAAAGTATGAGCGTGAAAGCTGATGATGGAATATTAGATAACAGTTGTCAAATGGATATAGCTAGGGCTGAAGAACTTCTCGCCAAAAATGTGGATTCGATAGAAAGCCGGCAAGGAAACCTTGTTGACAAGAATCAGTCATCCAAAAATGGAGAAATTGAAGGTTCTCATGCAGATTTAGTTGCAAAAGAAGATGGAGAAGAAGTTCACGACGATGAGCTGTTGAGAATAGATGAACAAGAAGATGGTGCAAGTCTAATAGATGAACATGCAGCAACCAACACAGAGCCCCAAACTCCTCAAAGTATGAATGTGAAAGCTGATGATGGAATATTAGAAAACAGTTGTCAAATGGATATAGCTAGGGCTGTAGAGGAAATGGTATCGTCAACCAGTCATGTAGCTGAAGTAGTTCAAGAAAACGCAAGCATTGAAGCCAAGTGTGAGAAATAAGTTTTTCCTTAATTTTGGCATTTGAGTTTTGGAAATCTTTAAGTTGCATGATAAAATTATTTGTTGAAAAAATATTTATCTTTGTTCCATTTTTTTTTCCAATTTGAAGTTTTGAGAAGGCATGTTAATCTTGTTTCATCAAGTTAAATTTTGATTTGTAAATTGTAAAAAAAAAAAAAAATTACCGAAAAATAAGAAACAAGTTGAGGTTAAAAGCATTTTTTCCTCTAGATTTTAGAAGTCTAAGTGTGTCATTTTTGTGATGAATTTACCATTTTGAATGCAGAACTCTCGAGGTCAAATCCTATCATGTTGTAATTGAAAGAAAGCTGAAAAGGACTTTTAAAGCTTTACATTTTCCCCCCACTCAGATACAAATTCAGCTGTAATCCACTTCGGTTAAGGCTACACAAAATACGTAATTATATAATATTATATTAAGCAAAACATTTTAGCTTCAAATTTTGATCAAAATTGCTAAAGGTTCTTCAGCTTATTTTTCAATTAGCCTATCAGTTGGTTTGATTTGCCAATCAACAGGCTTGTCTAAAAACTACCTGTGATTTGGTAGAAACATGTTTGTTCTTTTGGATTCTTTAAAGTTACGTCACATTTTTGAAAGGAAAGCTTGCGTCATTTTTTTATTACTTTCTCTTTATGTTGAATTATTTGCATTTAGTTTTGTTCTATTTGTGTGTTTACATTTGCCTGCATGCAAAATTGTCAAGATGTTTTTAAATACTAATTAAAAACGAGAGGTTTACTCTCATTAATAACCTATTTTCATTTGACCAGTTAAAGTGTAATTTATGTTGGCTTTTGGTTGATTTTTGCTCTTCTAATAATCACACAATTTTTGGAAATATTGGTCACAGTTTTCTCCCTTACTTTTCGTTGTTAAAAAAATTTTTTTTTTTTAAATAAAAAATTCATATAAAAAAACAACAACATGTAATCTTAAGAGTAAAAAGAAAAAGGACCTAACAGAAACCTATACTATTGTATGTATTGTGTCTGAATTTAAATATGAGTAATCCTCACAAATCTATGCAGTGAAAACAAAAATGTACAAACAGATAATGTATTTGTTTACTGTGAAATCATGTCTATTCTGAGATCATACAACTACAAGATCCATTATGTTCAATTCTGTTGGAGACTCTTTGTTGTGGTGTATTTAAATGATGTACATTTGTATGCTTTTAATCAATAATAATTTAGTGGCATAACGTCTTCATATATCCCATCCCGTCCAGACAAAACAAAACAAAAAAGCTGGAAATTATATGCTATGTATATCAAAGAAATAAGAGCCGTAACCAGAGCACCAAAATACATTAGTACTGTTCAATGTCTCAATAAAAATGGAGAGGCAAATAAAAAATTAAAATGATTATATGGAAATTAAATTCAAAAGGTAAATGTGTGGCAAAATTTGGTTCATTTTCAAGAAATTCTTTTTGGATTCGGAACATTTTTGTGAAGAAAAAGTTCTATGTTCATCTTTTCCTTGTTTTTCTTTTTGTTTTTTTAGCTGATGGCATAATTGTGATTATGTAATTATTGAAAAATTAAATCTAAGTTCAAGCAGGTTCAACAATAAATTTCCCTGGCAAAATGTTTTCATTTATTATTATCTTAATTTCAGGTAATGATAAAGACAATGATGATGATGAGGATGATGCATATTATGAAGATTCAGTGGTATGTTACCTTCCACCTCATTTTAAATTGTATTTTATATGTTCCAAACTATTTTTGTTTGTTATGTTTTTTTTTTGTGAATTTAATTATCTGATACTCGGGTATAAGGCAATTTTTTAAAAGGAATTTACATGTTGATCTAAATGATATAAAAAAAAAAAAGAAAGAATTTTAAAAGTTTGTTTAAACCTGATTTACTTAAATACGTCTACCAACCCATTATAATAAGATCACTGGCCCTCCCCCGCAACAAAACAAAACAAAAAAGCAACCCACACTGAACTAAACACAGGATTAATGCTATTGATCTGTTTCTCAACAAACTGCCATTAACAGTGCAGCTCGGATACAATGAACTGGCTTGTTGTTGTTTTTTAAACAGTTTGTTGAATGCAGATCCAGGCTTGTGAAGTCATGTGTGGCTCTGTGTTGGCAATACACTACACTGTAGCTCCCTTTAACATTTTACATGATTGTGCCAACTTTCCCTTTGCCTCTTCTTTACCAACCACACAGATAGTTATGTATTGATCATCTTTTAATGTTCCTTCAAATAGAGCAAGAAGGACACTGATGTGACAGAACTCTATGCGGACGAGAAGGTTCTGGCAGGAGCCCCAGCCCTGGATCTCAACGATGCCAATAAAGATGCAGATACTGTGGAGACCAAAGATGGAACAGAGGAGCTGGAGTCTGTGGAACAGGATAAGGAATGTTCTTCAGAGATCATTGAAAAAAACGAAGCTCAGGGCTCAGGCGACGAAGCAGGAGAGAGTCAGTGCTGAAAGCAAATCTAATGTTCTGTTAAATAAGAATTCTTCAAATGATTTTTTTTTAGCTATCTGCAGTTAATCAATATTCTATTATATATGTAAAATCAAAAGATGTCAGCCTATCTGATAAAATAATAATTTTTTTGTTTAATCTAGAGACTATTATTATTAAAGGTATATGGCAAACATGCCCAGAGGTGAACAGTATTCTTTATGAGCTGGGTGTATAAAATTATTTTGTATGGATGTGTGTTAAAGCATCGTACATAATTATTTTTTTTAATTGAGAAATATGATCTTGGGCTTGGATACTTTTGAACAGTTATATAATAATTTCTTGCCGTGGAGTTGCTTTTTTTTTGTTTGCGTAAAACTTCACTTGTCAGTTTGAAATGCTGGTATGTTGTTTTGTTGTTTTTGTTCATATAAATCTTTCTGTGACTTTTTTATCATGTTAGTTTGGCAACTGAATCATGCATGTCTGGAAATTCAAATGTATATTAGATCAGTTGTAAAAAAAACACAAAAATCAAATAATCAAGAAAACCCAGCAGTTTCATAATATCATTAGGCTAAATTGTATTTGATCACGCTGTTGATCGAATCTCCTAATATTGCTAAGTATTCAAAATTTTGTGGCTATTAAACTCATCTCCCCCCACCCATTTTTTATATATAAACTGTAAATGCTTGATAATGCAAAAAAAAAAAAAAGCATTATTTCAGCCATAAATGTATTTTCGGAGATGTAGTGTATAATAGTGGAAGCAAAAAACAAAAAAACAAAAACAAAAACAAAAAAGCAACAAATAAAAAAAACATAACAAAAAAACAAACAAAAATGAAATTAATGATTGGCCTTGTATTTTCTACCATAGGAGAATAACTACATGTATAAATTTGAAATGAGAACCTTTGAAGATAATGGTTATAGCATTGGAAAAAAAAATTGCATTGCTTGGTTTGTTGACTTGTGCCCTAATTAGAATAAAGCTGTACTCTACTTCAAATTAAGAAGCAATATAATTTTATTTTTATTGGTAAGTATAATTTGTATTTGCCTGCAGCAGCTAGGTGTATGGAGAAAATCCTATTAATATTATTTCATGTACAAAAAATCGAGGCGGATATAGATATATTCAAATTTATGTTTTTGCTTCTAAATTGTCTTTGAAAAAAAAAAAAGGCAAAAAAACTGTAAGTAGCTTTAGTACAATGTATTTAGTTGTATTTGCTGAATATGCTTTGAGTTAGAATAGGCTCAAAAAAGGTAATAGATGTTTTTTGTCGATTTTTTTTTTTTTGTAGTTAAAAATAGAACTTAATTTTTCTTTTTAATTATTCAATTTTCTTTTGCTCTTGTTTAATTCTTTTTCATTATTATTTTGTGAGTTTTTCCTTTTAAGGAAACAAATGTGAGATACATTGCATTCTATTGATTTACCAAAATAGTTTGGGAATAATGGTATTAATTACATTTTTTTTTCTTTTTTTAGGGATACATATTTTTATGTATGTAATCAATTGAAAAAGATTGAATTCATACACAATTGCTGTTAGGAGCCTTTTCAAAAGTGTCCATTTTACTCACAATGAATAGCAAAATATGTTTTGCAAGATTTATATTATTTTTAGTGTTGATTACTTGAACAAAAGAGGAAAAAAAGTTTGGTGTTTTACTGATACTATCTTGGTCACTATGTTTTTCTTTATAACGCTTATCATCTACCAAATATGCCTGTCACTGGCAAGTTTAAAACAGAATATTTTGAAACCTGTACATACGTTCTTTTAGCTATGTAACCTTTCTGTTCACTGTTATTCATTGCCTTTCAGTCTTTGCATACCTCAAATAAATGATTTAAAAAAGAACTAAAAGAACTTTAATTCCAATTTTGTTATTTTCAATTCAAAGAAGAAATGTCTGAAAAGCCATATATATTTGTTACACAGAGATAGTGCGGGGATACCAGGACTCCTGTCTCGAACGTTCACATTATACTGACACCGATTCAACTACATGTAGCAAGAGACGAAACTGAACAAATAATTTTTTTTTACTGATAGTGTTTCGAGTCGGGAAATCTACTGATAGGGAGATCAATTCTCTACCATTTATGCCAGTTCGTCGCACATTTAAAACTATTACCAAAAAATCAACGAAATTTCAGTCTACTCTAATAACATGAAAAAGCTGCAGGATTACCTCAAGTTTGTTCCTTAGTTTTTCACAAACATTACCAATTACTACAAGTTCAAAGACCTTAGAGGATGAACTGGACAGGAAAACTAAAGGCAGGGAAAAAAAAAGATTTGATAATTTAATTTGAAGCACGAAATAAGCTACAGAACTTTCAATGAAAGCGGTGACTGCTTGCCCGCACACTGTGTAATGTGTTCGGACCCACACAGTGAAATGTGTTCAGTCCCACACAGTGAAATGTGTTCAGTCCCACACAGTGAAATGTGTTCAGTCCCACACTGTATAATGTGTTCAGACCCACACTATAATGTGTTCAGACCCACACTGTGTAATGTTTTCAGTCCCACACATTAGCCGGACAGAGGGAAATGGACGACTGGCAGTATAGAATCATGTTTTAAAATTTTCTTTTTGAAAAGATTCTTAGCCTTTCCTCCATAGCGACGCCATCCTGAATATTATATATTGTTGTTGTTGATGATGATGATGATGATGATGATAATGATAGTAATTATAACAACAACGATAATGATAATGATAATAATAATAATAATAATAACAACAATAACAACAACAACAACAACAACAACAACAACAACAACAACAACAACAACAACAACAACAACAACGATAATGATAATGATAATAATAATAATAATAATAACAACAATAACAACAACAACAACAACAACATAATAATAATAATAATAATAATAATAATAATAATAATAACAACAACAAATAACAAAGATAAGATTCCAAGATACGATGACCCAACAAAATAATCCCAGTGGTCCAGCGATTCAGCATATTTTAATAATCGTGGCCTTGATATTCCTGAACATGAATCTTAAAAGCAAACAAACATCTCTCTATCTCGGTCTAGCTTTCTTCCTTTCCTCCTCATACCTGTCCGTCAGTGTCACTCATAGTCGTTACTTCTCGTGGCCCAGCTACAAACCAAATCTTTGTCAGCTGTGGTGAAGATGAGCTTGGCCGAGAGAGGAAATAACAACACAAATTCTTACCCTCATTCACTGAAAACAAGGGGAAAGGGGGGGGGTTCTTCAAACACAGGACCACAAAGAAGGAATGAAAAAAAAAAAGAAACAAAGAGGGAATAGGATGACGGTAGGAGAAATGAAAAAAATGAGTGACCAGGTCTCCAAACTTGAAACACAGCAAGAATACCACTCAAGGTCATTGTCAAACTGGCCAGCTGGAATGAACCAACAGAGAAAGCGGGACACTGCAAAGTTTTTGTTGGCTCGTTTGTAGAAAGAAAAGAGTGGAAGAGAGAACAAAGGAACGGGCCTTCCTAAGCAGTTAGATTATACACACAAAATTAAAAAAAAAAAAAAAGAAAGAAAAAAAAAGGAAAAAAGCTGGTTGGCAATCAATTAAAAAAACAACAACAACACCCAACATACATGGAAAATGTAAGGGGAAATAATTGTTACCCCCCCTCCCCCCAATATATATATATATATATATTTATATATATAATGGACAATAGATAAATAAAATTAATGGTTGGATCCATTCCAACACAATGAATTTACAAAACCTAGGGGCTAATGATACTTAACATTGATTAAGAAAAATAAACACAATTATGTGAAATAATCTGCAGCCGCATTTGATATCTTCAAGGACCCTAGCAGACGTTGAACTAAGAGGTATGATTCACTACAGAGGTCTATGTAACACGAATAAGCGTCATAATTATATAAAAAAGCTAGCCGTTTTTTATATGAAATGACGAGAAGAGGTTGGAAGTTGGATGATGGAGATCAGAATCTTAGCTAGTACCCCAATCTCGGTATAATAATCATAATTAGAAGTCGTGTAGCTATTCAAATACAATTTATTTTTTTGTAAAATAGATAACTATAAAGATAGGCAGTCAGGTGGATAGATTGTTTGATAAACAGAGAGATGGCTAAATACATAGAAACATTAATGAATAAATAGGCATTCAAAATATTACTGAAGAAAACAACCGGGGAATAGTTATCAAAGGAAAACAATATAATTATACCTAGGGGACATGGCAGTGTTCACAGATTACAATTTCTGTAATAAAAATATATAGAAAGACAGATCGATATATAGATGATTGATAAATAGAGATATAGCTGAATAAATAGATACATTGATGATAGAGATCCATAATAAAGTAACAATTTGTGAGTAATTAAAAAGGAAAACACTCAGCAATAAATACAGGACCAGCCGACTGATATAGTGCTGGCATGTACAAAATAAAATGAAGCATATATATAAGCCATCACAATATAAAAATGCAAAGTAGACTAGACAGATCACAATAGAGGTAAGAAGGTTGTTACATCCATATTTCCTTCTTAATTAGGCAGTCTCCTTCCGGAACGTCGCTTTCCAAGCCATCTTCTGAAAGAATTGTCTGTAATTTACCATTACTCCTGCTCGCAGTTTAGATGAAAGCCGTTCTTCTATGTCTTGTTCACACCTTTTGAAGGTCTGAATCTTTCGATTTTCTCCATCTTTTTTGGCCTTAATTAGTATATGTATATTTTAATATGTGTCATATTTTAAAAATCCCAAACTTTGCATTAAAATTGATGTTTTTGAGTTGACCTTTTTTAAATTACTTTTTTTTTGGTTGATTTTCAGCATATCAATATTATTCTGAGGTATACAATGACTCCAAATTAATAAAACTATATGTAAATAGATGAAAATACAAGAGGTGTTTGTGTTAAGGGGTATATGTTATGTAAAGCATGTTAAGGCGCTGTTATACTCATAACTATTTAATTAAACACATAAGGGAAAATGAATAGACAGACAAATAGGCAGATAAACAGCTAGAGAGACTTAATTATAAGGCTTTTTGGGGAAAGGCAGGGGGACAGGATAAAACAAACTAAGGCTATGTTTACGATATTATATCCAGGATGATAACTGCTTTCACAAACATGATATGTAATCATTATCACTATCATCCCCATCAACATGATCTGTATCACCAGTACTAGCTGCAGAGTCAGAGTCCCCATCTTCGTCATTATCATCACCATCACCATTATCACCATCTACACTGAAATACTTAAGTCTATGGTAATACCCATCCTCCACATCCTCATCCTCATCCTTATAATGATTATCTTTGGACCGAGAAAGATATACCGGTATGGGAGTTCTCTCGAAATCGGAACAATCCGATTTTCTAGCAATCAGGGTGGAAAAAGGTGATATTATATAGAGTACGGGGCGAATAAGTATCATACATGCAGTCCCAATTTGCGATATCTGTCACGCCAGCTCTGCTCGATAGCTCACGCTAGACTCGCCAAGCAATGCATTCATATCTGGGACTCTAACATTGCACTCTTAAGGCTTTTAGATCGGAACTCTTACTAATTACATAAAGGGTAAATAGTTTTTTTTCCACATTGGATTGCAAAGGATAATGTCTTATGACATGAACAATGTAAAAATAATGCTTCTCCTGCTCTTAATGAATCGGCTTTGCCTCATTCTTTATCGTATTTCCCCCTTTTGTACTTCACTCTCTTCTGAGTATATCTATCCCCATCATTTTTTTTGACTCTTAAAAACCGCCCCTACCTATCTCGTCACCATATTCTTTATCTTTCCTCATTCAGATTGTCCTTACCAAAGTGCTTTTTTCATTATAAAGTTGACATTTATGTAATATAATAGGTATCTCTTCGACCTTGATTACATAAAATGCTGAGGTATATTACTATTATTTATCAGTCCTTGTACCTTGTAACGCAAGAAGCTGTGTGGAAGGTTGTCACCCCAACATAAAACGGCAATGGTACACTGACGTATTGTATTGTCAACAGGCCTTTTGTTTGAGAAAGAACCGCAGTATGCCGGTTCATCCAGGGATCTATTTTCAGATGATAAACCACAACCACAACGACAAAATTGAAGCTATGTATTTCGGTCTGGTTATGTAATATTCGCTCTAATCATAATTTTTAAATTTAGAGAGTAAAAGAAGTAGAGTATGCAATTTTCAGAGGCCTGTTATGTTAGATATAAAGTTGCTAAACTATAACCATTGTTGACATCGACAATAGTAAGTAACAATACACTATTATTTCCATATATTCCACATTGATCAATTGTATTATGATGGAAAGGAAAATGCAATTCGTTTTGGTCGCAGCTAAACCTTTTAAATGCGCAGCGAAACAATAAACGTTATGTCACAAATAAACTACCGGCGCCCCCACAAAATTGGCTACAAATGCAATCGACATTATTTTTATACTGATGATGACGCTCATGATGATAATGATGATGGTGATGATGATGATGATAATGATGGTGTCTATGCATGAGTGCCATGATTTCAGCCGCGCTCTTGCCGTGCGTTTTTTAAAACTACTGGTTGGAACGGTGGTAGTACAATGTGGCCATCTAAGTCCCGGAACTCTCATGTCGGGGTCCCGTCACCGTATAGGATCTTTACCAAGGCTTTGGGGACATTTAATAGGAGACAACTTTGCTGTTTTTGACTAAAGATTTGTGATATTGGTGACAGTATTTCAATTACAATTTACATGATGATCATCATACCCGAAACTTCTTCAAGATCATCACCACCCACAACAGGCTCGAACGGGCTATTAGCGAATGGATTTCCTTCTTCTCAATTAAATATTTATTTCGCCATCATATTTAGTATATAACTTATCTAACGGGACTCTAAATCACCAAAGTATCGATATTATCACCAGTGTAACTTCCACCACTGTAACTACACCAGTTTATCCTCCTTAAAAAAATACAACTGCAAGCCCACAGCAGCTGTAAAAAACATAAACACATCCCCCCAAGCAACAACAACAACAACAACAACAACAACAACAACAACAACGACAACAACAATAACAACGAAGAAACAACAAAGAGATGTGTAAATAAAGACTATTTAAACAAAAAATGTTTGAAAAGCAACATACTTTTATTTCAAAGAATGTTTTGTGCCATACATAGTTTAAGTTTTTTAGTAATTAGAATAACAAAAGTAAAAAAGGCAACAACAATAGATTTACTTAAGATAACAGTTGAGCGCCCGCGCTACCAAGCTTTTGAAGAATCTATGGCACGGGCCCAAGGCAATGACTAGCGATAAGTAAAAAAAGAGTAGAAATATTTATGTATATAATAATTTAATCTTCAGTTGCAATAACATAACGATTTCCATAAGTTTTTTTTGGGTAAGCAATTTGGAATACTTTTGAGAATTACTCTTTGTGAAGTAAAAAAAAAAAACACTACAAAGAACAACATATTTCTTAAATCTGTACATACCGTGTTTTGAAATTGGAATAGATTTTTTTGTGTATGAAAGGTTAGCTCGAAAACGAGAACAAGCTTATTTTGAATTGAAGAAGAAAATTGGTTAATATTTAATTTAATAACATTCACAGCACCTTTCTCAAGCAACAAGAATAGTAGCAATTTAACAACAAGAGGAAAAACAAAGGGCAACTTCATGTTGACGAGAGTCAAAAACATTTTACAACTGCAACTTTCGCACGAGAATAATTTATCGTAATGCTATTACAGGAGCCGATGGCATCTTAAAATTGTTTACATCGTTGCTCCATCTAAAGTGCAAGTTTATGATACTCTCTTTGCTTTTCGTTGAAACAAATATAAACTTTAGATTTCGTCATATCTCTGCACACAGCCCAGCTGTGCTTCCACCATAAGGTAGAGAAAGTGTTTAGAGTTGGCTATATCACCAATGATCTCTGAAACAAAGGCCTAATCAGCCAGTATGTTCTGTAGAGTAAAGTCCTAATGAGTATTTCATAAATTGATTCGTGGCAACCAGCACCAAAGTGTAGATCTACAGTGTAAAGTCCTATAGATTAGAATGCTGACATAAAGACGTTTCATGGCAATAGATTCAAACTACAATATTTTACTTTCTTTTTCCAAGAAACAAGTCTATTGTTGACACGTATACATAATTATGTTAGATATACCTTTGCAATCATTCCAGCTTTTTGTGATCACCAAATTATTTCTATACAAATTGATAATAGTTATAACAGTGCGTGTTTCTTTTCTGCTGTAAGGTTACGAAGTAGTAATAAACACAATCATTTTATCAAAATATAAATCAATATTTAGGATTATTCAATAAAGTCTACACATTTTTTTTTAAACCAATTTCAATAATTATCCTTTTTTCAACAATGCATGCACATTTCTATCTGATAGAAAGGAAGTAACAGAGTTGAAAAACTTGTGAAAGCGCAGGAGACGAGAGTAAACATGCAGAGCTGGTAAGTTGTAAAGGTGATGAAGGCTTTGGAGAAGGACACTTGGATCCGGATTACCCGACAGCAACAGAGATGGCTGTGTTCATGTTTACTGTTGTTTATTCGGAAATATTACTCTCATTACTGCAACTATGAATCAGTTGGCTGAATTGCTTATGTTTCATATATAGTTTCATGTTTCATAAATAGATCTTGATATTTTAGAATGCATCTAATTTGTACATGATGTGTTCAGCAATGAGTTGCTTTGTAAGGTTATGTAACTTTTCTTCTTCACTGTTCCCATGTACAAGTTGTATATTGGCTGTCGGGTAAGCAAAGGTGGATAGGCACAGTAATTTCATTTATAAACAATGTTCCAGAACATTGACAATTTATATAAGCTATAAAAACATCTTTTTTACAAATAATTTTAAATAGTTTATCTGTATCCTAACAGTACCACATACATATTGCTGTATTTCATGAACATACTTATTAGTAAAACATTGATTTAAAGTAACTTTAATTTGAATTTTAATTTCTATTGAAATCTTTAAAAAGTTCTCTAAAATATAAAGGATAACGAAGCTGTAAAAAAAATCAAGAATTCATAAATTTCATAAAGCTTGAATATCCTATATAATGTTGACACATTGAGGGAATAAAAGCTACAAACATTAAACATCGTAGTAGAATCTTCAGACTCTGGGATCTTAAAATAAACATTATCTTACTTTTTAAGTTTTCATTATCTCAAGGATTGATTCTCACATTTAGCAAAAGATCACATTTCTATCATCACAATTTGACACATTAGAAAAACAAGAAACGTTCAATCTGATATTCAGTGTACACGAAAATAAAAATTATAATCAGCTGTAATGAAGGAAGAGTACAGATTAACACATCTCAAAGTGCATCTGTCACATATAATCAATATAAGGACCAATTGATGCTGCTGTTTTGTATGCGTGTGTAGAGAAATTAAGTTAAATTGAACACAGAGCTAATAATAAAAAAAAGATGAGCAAAGTAAATATAAATAATATTGGAGCAATTTCCACCTACTCTGGGCTCCCCTCTGAACGTTTCGGGGCTAGCCCAAGCAGAGTGGTAGGGATAACATGGTAGGGGGAAATCCCTATTCCAACTCTCAGAGTAGCGACCATCACAACATTATCCTCTACCAGAGAGAGATAAGTTCTGTTTTTACCAGACCAGATCACAAAATATTCATCAATCACAATAGGTAGGGAAAAAACAACATCAAGTAAAATGAAAAGAATGAAGCATAAAAAACTGGACTCTGTCGCCAAATGCACGACAGAATCATCTCTCTTCGAGAAAAGAGAACCAGCAGTTAAAAAAATACATTACTGTGAAATAAATTTATTTACATAATATGCGCTATGAACACGCGGTGGGTAATATAGGTGATAGCAATGACAGCTAATTACCAAAGTATACCTTCATTTTTTAAAAAAAGTATGATTTTTGTTGCACCCATTTGTATGGGGAAAACAGAACATTAATTTGATTTTCCCTTTCATGTTAAACAGATATGATATTAACAATAGAGAAAGTTCATGGACAAGGTTGCAGTCCAACCAAGTCCCGCAGTGTTCTGGCAAGTTTCAAGGGTCGCTACTCTTCTCGACTTCGCGCCTTCCATGTCTTGCTGGCAGGATCCGGTGCGCCAGGAGACAATGTTTAGACAGAAGGGCTGGAGAGAAGAGCCGAATCAGGGATATAAGCCCCTGACAGGCTTGTTAAGCGTATTAAGCATATTTAGGCAAAACCTTTGTGCTCTGTCTCTAGGAGCCTCAGATGTGCCTCTTCATATGCAGGGAAAGATGGTCGCTGCGGGAGAAGGCACGCTCGCACAAGTGGCACTGGAACGGCCGGTCGCCTGTGTGCTTTCTGTAATGGCGGGTCAGTTCGTCAGAGCGGGCAAACTTCCAGCCGCAGCCCTTCCAGCTGCAGTGGTACGGCTTCTCGCCAGTGTGGGTGCGCAGGTGGGCCTTGAGGTGCGAGCTCTTGGTGTACGTCTTGCTGCAGCCCGGGTGGGAACACGAGTGGCTCGTCTGCCGCTTGCGGCCCCAGGTGCGCCGGCCTCGCTTCTTCGGCTGGACCGGCGGCACGCCCATCGGCGACAGGGCGGCTTGCTGCTGCTGCTGCGGCTGAGAAGGCAGGAGGATCTGGTCGAGTTGCGGTGAAGATGGTGGTGTGATTATCTGGTGGCTGGCTGGGGACATCGCAGGCCCTGGTGCCCCTACTGCCATGTGAGGATGAGAATGGTGCTGGTTTGTTACGTGTGGTGGACAGCGCTGCTGCTCTTGTTGGTGTTGGTGGCGGTGATTGAGGTGCTGGTGCTGGTACGGATGGGGATGGTGGGGAAGCAGCTTGGTGCTGGATGGGACCATGGATTGCTGTTGTTTCTGCTGCTGCTGTTGTTGATGATGATGATGATGATGTTGGGACTGAAGCGGACGCACGTTCATCTGATTTTGTGAATGGCCATTCATAGAGATATATGGAGGCAATGGCTGGTTCATCTTGATGGCGCTGATATCATGTATATCTTCTGGGGAGGATGGTGGTGACAGGTGCTGATGGTGGAACATTCGGTTTGTGTTAACTTGATGCTGGTGTTGATGATGGTGATTCTGAGGCGGAGACATCTGGCTTGTGGGGATGACTGTGACGGTTCCCATGTAGGATGCACATGACTGTGGCATCGGGGGGAATTCTTGCTTGAGGATCTTAAAGTCTGAAATGTTATTTGCGTTAGTAACAACTTGTTGCTGCTGAATCGATGAAACTGCAGGAGTCTGCATCAAAGTACTGTCTATCGTGCTGGGGGCTGTCTGAGGCTGGCTCACTCCATGGCTGGGACTGTTAGCTGAATTGACACCATTGTGGCCGATGTCGTTGTTGAACATCATCATCATGTTGCTGAGGCAGTTATTATCGTTAATGTTCATATTGTCAGAAGTGTTCGCGACATCCATGCATTCGTCGTCAAACTTGATAGGTGGGATATCAAAAAATGTGGATTGAAAATCTGGAATTCCGGACTGCTGGCTTTGAAGCTCTTGCTTGATAACTCGTTTCGAAGCATTCGTGTCACTGGAAGCCTCGTCTACAGTGTTGTTGAGAATGAAGTCCAAATCCAGGAGCTGTTCATAAAAGTCGCATTCGTCATCATACTGGTTGCTGACCGACTGAGGGCTGCCTCCAGAGACACTTCCCTGTGTGTGGTATCCGCTGGAGCCGTCGGGGGAGCCGCAACCAGCCAGGCTGGCGCTGTAGCTGCCCGTGTCGATCTTCAGGAGCGGCATGGCCCAGGCTGCGGCAGAGCTCGGCGAGGGCGCTGCATCAAGGCCCAGCCTGTCGGGGGACGGGGTCGGGCTGGACGAGGTGCTGGGGGAGGCGGGCGCCTCACGCAGGCTGTCGTTCAACATGCTCATCATACTCGTCTCATAAGGCGTGTTGTCTGGGTACAGGAAATTGTCAGCCCAGTTCTGTAACGATACGGAAAAAGAAACAAAAAACTTAAACGATTTGCAATAACGGAACAGAAAAGAAGCATCCCGAAGTGGGACAACGATATGTTTATTCAATTTGGATGTGGAGAGAGAAAAGTATCATATTAAAACGTGTAAAATATATAACTCACCGAAGTAAAATCTAAACACGGGAATTCCATATTAGTATCACAATTAAATATATCTTTGACTCTTCAATTGATAAAAGATTTGTTTCCAACCGAGGTCTGCGTGTACGATACAGGCCACGAAGGATCTAATGTTAATACTGTAGAAGCAATTGGGTCTCAAACTGAAACTGCTCTATCCAGTAACTGATTTGCTCGGTGTGTTTGATGTGACATTGAAACCAATAACTGCGCACCGGAGTGCGGACGGATCGCGTTATATACCCCGGCGGTACGTGCAAGTCGATCTCTGGCCAGTAGACTTCTTTATTATATAGCTGGAGGTATTAAATCACCGGGCGATCGCGTGCTTCGCTGGCATCCTCAAAGCTCCTACCACAAAATCCGATTTTTTATGTCCATAATCATAACGTTCTCTAGATATACAACGAACGAATGGGATGATAGAGGAAGAGGAAAAAGCTGGTTTGCACAGAGTAGTATTACTTTCAGTAATCGACTAGTGTAATATTATTATATTTTTTTAGATTCGGAGTTCTCTGAAGCGTATGACCTACACTAATATATACTACTTGTGAGCTTTGTGGTTATAATCGATCCGAAAGAAAAACAAGTTAAGAAAGGAGTAACCAAGAGAATTTTTCCTATTAATACAACGATTTAAAAATACTATAGGCCTAAACGTCTCTTAGTACAAAACTATTAAATCGGTGTGGAAAAAAAGAATAGTTTTTGATTTTCTTTTTATCAGTCGTAGAGCCGTGGTTTGTTTCATGCTCATGAAAATCTCAATTTTATATTTTTTCCTTGAAACCAGAATAACAATTATGATCCAACTTAAAACCACCAGACACTTAGAACATGCATTCTTTCAATGTAAAAGCAAACTTAGAAGTCTTAAATTCGCAAATTCAGTTTTAAATAAACAAAACACAACAGAAAATATCAGATGGATCTACGCACAAAGTATAGGCGCGCAGGCAAAGCTGCAAGTTTGGTGTGAGTTCGGACACCCGTCCTCGTGATGTCTGGTCTGCTCATCCCTAATCTTCTCGGAGGACAACTACCTGTAGCGCTTTAGCTTGATCTAATCTCGATCTCCATACATAGCAACAAGAGAATCTAATCTAGATCTAGTCTTTGCTAAATCCTGATGTAAACCCACACAGTAAGCACCGCTTCTCCACTGCTCTGGAGTTAGCCCGCCCCTTTCCCGCTAGCACCGCTAGGCGCTAGGCAGGCGTTCGCGCGAACTGCGGGCGACCAGCGCACATGAGCTCTCGTTTACCTCGGTGTGAAGGAAAAGTTCGCAGGAGCGCAACTTTGGCTAACTTTTTAAAGTTGTTCAACTAAAGTATATACATAGGATACCTAAGGGAAGAGTTACAAATTAAACCTATATAGTGTAGAACTCAAGCCACACATATCAAAAAGCCTTTTTGTATGCATTAAAAAAATTCTAGATATCTACCTAACTCGCTCTGCTTCACAGAAGCACGCAAGTGATCAAACACTTAGAGAAGTAAAGTACGATTACAGACATACGAACATGTAAGTCATGGAAAATGGAGAGACAGCGGGAAAAGACAGCGAGGGAGAGGTTAAAAAGATGGAGATAGAGAGAGACATTATAGACAGACATGCAGACAGATAGACAGAGAGAGAGAGCAGAGAAGAGACACAGGGAGACATATAGACAGAGAGAGAGAGAGGGAGAGAGAGAGAGAGAGAGAGAGAGAGAGAGAGAGAGAGAGAGAGAGAGAGAGAGAGAGAGAGAGAGAGAGAAAGAGAGAGAGAGAGAGAGAGAGAGAGAGGAGAGAAGAGGAAACGTTTTTTTTTTTGGCCTATTTAATGGGATGTTATCATCAAAGTGAATAAAAAATAAGCGTCGTCATCATCATCATCATCATCATCATCATCATCATCATCATCCTCATCATCCTCATCATCATCATCATCATCATCATCATCATCATGACGCCATCAACCCTCTAAATTTGATCATTAGCATCATCATCATGAATATCATCATCATCATCATCATCATCATGATCATCATCATCATCATCATCATCATCATCATCATTATGACGCCACCAACCCTCTAAATTTGATCATTAGCATCATTATCATCACTATCATCATCACAACTACCACGATTTCTCCACAATCACCTCCTCCAATCTAACTCTTTCTATCATTGCGCAAACAAAACAAGTTACAATTACATTGAGAATGCTGCATAACGTTGTTTTAAAAGTACATGAAACAGTTTTATGACCAATGGTAATACATAGTAATTTTATGCAAATGATATTTACTCACGTTGTGGATGTCCAATAGTAATTTTATGCTAATGATATTTACTCACGTTGTGGATGTCCATTACATCTTCATATTTTGGCAATGTGCCGTCGAACAGTTTTGAATTGGCTTCCATAGTATTTATGTCCAACATCGTTGTTATTACTTATCAATATAATTATATAATGTTTGTCATTGGCACGAGAAAAACAAAACTATAACTTTGTTACAAGTCTTCAAATTGAATTAAAAAAAACTAAATATGGAAACTAATACTCTCATTTGCGATGTATATGTGGAAACTGATCCAATTGGCAACATGCACAGCTTCTTATATTCAACTTATTAATAGACAAGCTAGAAGTTTACACCATCACATCCAAACATTAGAGTGCATCAACAGGAAGAAATGCGAACACTTAATATACTGGCTAAATTTACCCTCAGCCCCAGTTCGCGCAAGCCGAATCCCATTGGCTTCTAAATTTAGACAGTATATAAAGGGCAATTTTTTCCGAGCGGTGCTTCACTTGCCCTGAGATAGCCGAGCTGGTGAGATCGTGGGACCTGGGCCGACCTGCGCTCGCTGCGGTTGAGATGAGGCCAGGCCAGGCCAGTCACCACAGTCAGTAGTGTGTGGCAACACGGGGCAAGCCTCGACACTCGAGCTAATTCAGTCTGTGCGATCCACTACACCATAACGAATCACGTATTAAAGCCCCTTTGGTTTTCTGGTGGAGTTGGCTAGAGCTAGGATTGGACACCGGTCGGTGAACATTCCTTTACATATCGTCTTCGTTTTGCTGTTGCCTCTTTATCGCGAGGCTTTTGAAAGCTAGCATAACAAACACAATCGTCGCGCATTGACTGGGCTGTCTAGAGCTTGGAATTCCCCACCGTGGCCAGTCATTTTTGGGTTCGACCTCGCTAACTTGCTATCGCTGGTCTCATTTTTACCTCGAGAAGACGTCATGATTGAAAGGACCTGGCTCGCTGTGACGTCAATGTCCTCAGAAATCCAACTCTCTCTCTCTCTCTCTCTCTCTCTCTCTCTCTCTCTCTCTCTCTCTCTCTCTCTCTCTTGCCAGACGGGTGTCAAGAGGGTCGGGGCATGCGAGGTCGCGAGTATTTCTAGCGTCGGGTAGGACTGGGGGTTGAGGATTTTAGGAGGTCGCATTGAACAAGAAGGGTAGGGGTAGAGATTGAAGTGCATGGCGGTTGCTGGTCAATTTGGCAGTTTAGATAAACAAACTCTAGTTTGAAGCTGCATCATTTGGAAGGCCCACCCCTCCCCTAAACCACCATCTCAAACACCGTACACACACACACATGCCATTTTGCTTTCCAAAAATGCTAATTAATTTTGTCATTCGTGGGTTTAATTAGTATTAGACAGGATATGTTTTGTATTTAAGGCAATGAAACTCCATTTAAAGTGCAGATGTTATTTATTTTTTGAAAGAGTGTTTATGGTACGAATCTTCTGTCCTTACTCTTTTTCTATCTTAGAAACATTTTTTTTACTACTCCATCATATCACACCCTTCTCACTCCCGCCAACCTTTTTTTTTTATCCCCGTTCCATTATTTCACTTTTCTCTCCTTTCCTTGTTCACCTTCTACTATTCAGGTTTATTTTTTCCGCATATTCTTTTCCACCATCAACAAATCCTAAATCTCCCCCTCATCCTCCTCCTCTTCCTCATTATTATTATTATTATTATTATTATTATTATTATTATTATTATTATTATTATTATTATTATTATTATTATTATTATTATTATT
>RQTK01000398.1:175863-193590 GCA_003991915.1 Elysia chlorotica
ATAATAATAATAATAATAATAATAATAATAATAATAATAATAATAATAATAATAATAATAATAACAATTAGAATAACAGTAATAGTAATGGTAATATTTTGTAATAATTGCACTAATAATCCAACGCTCTTTATTGTTCAACAATGACACATTTTCTGGTGAGAACATAAAATTACATCATTAGTTATATGGATCACGAGCCTACACACATAATATACGTCCGTAGACAACCACACACTCACACACACACACACACAGAGGAACACACCCATAGTTATAGTTAAGTAAACGTAAGACCAGCCACCAAAAATGACAGAACTGCAAACAGAATTCAATTTCATTTGTTAACAGAGTACTCTAGTGGTTCTTGGAACAAAAGATCTTCTATACCTGTTTTTGTTTTGTTTTACGCTGTGTTGCTATGACGCTCTTGGTTGTTTTTGGATCTAACTAGTTTCATTTCGTGATGGGAGTTTTTGATCTTCCTAAATTTTTTTTATCTGAATATGCGCGTGCTGCGCTTGTCTATAAACATGGTGAGCTGTCTAAAAGTGCACCGTACCTTTTATCTTGAACGGTAGCAACTGGAGAAGCTGTGTGCTACAGTCTATAAAACGTGGTTTAAATGAGACAAACAAAAAACGCACACCAAAAACAAGTATAAAATAACAAAAAAACAAAAACAAAAACCCATCATATATAATTATGCTGCAACCGCTAGTCATGTCAAGTGTGCCATGTAAATTAATACTAAATAAACGTGCCAAAATTTAATATGGTCCTCGGTCCAATTTCACTGGGGAGAAAAACCAACGTCGGTCGCACCACGATTGTATCATTATATTATTAACCCTGTATCCCTACTTATGATTCTCTCTCTCTCTCTCTCTCTCTCTCTCTCTCTCTCTCTCTCGTTCTCTATCTCTTTCTCTCTTTCTGTCTCTGTCTTTCTTTCTTTTTCTCTATCTCTCTCTCCCTTCGTCTTTCTCGTCCTATCTCTTTCTCTCTTCGTCTCTCTTTCCTCCTTCTCTCTCCCTCTATGTTTCTTCGTCTCCATCTCTCCCTCTTTCCCTCTTCACCTCTATCCCGGTTCTTTATCTCTCTCTATCTCTCTCGCGCTCTTTCTCTTCCTCTGTCCCCCCTCCCACCTCCCCTCTTCCTCCCTTCTCTCTCTCTCTCTCTCTCTCTCTCTCTCTCTCTCTCTCTCTTTCTTTATATCATATGTTCATATTCTTGACTGCTTTTTCATTCAATCATCGTGCCCATCTGTACTGACTGTCTATAAATCTAGTTATCTCCCTGTGTTATGGCAATAATTTAGAATCATTGAGTCGGGGGTGGGGGGAACTGGCTCAAGTGATAGAGCGTTGGTCTCCAGATCGGGAGCTCCGCTGTTTGGACCCCACGATCGGTAGATTTGTTTGTGTTAGTATAATGTGACCAGCTGTAACAAGTAACAGGTTATCCCCTCCCAGTCTCGTGTCTCGCATACAAACTTGTCAGACGTCAGTATTGGGGCCCGTCCACAAAGTAGGCTATATAGTGCTGACGTTAGACACCAAAGAGTCTGATTTTAAAACCTCTAACCCTGAGCTAACATTCTCATACTCAGTGTCCAGTCTAAGTATTGGATTCTACAGAGAACTTAGGGGAAGCAATAATAAAACAAAATGAAACAAAACATTTATTTCCTTTTTCGCGGATTCTATGCCAAAGTTTGCAATTACCACATTTTTATTTTCGGATTGTAATGTCATTTACTTGAACAGTGTTATCAGTTCAGTCATAGTCATGGAATTTTCTCTCTATTGAACTCTTATTGAAAACAGGACCACAACCTTGTTTTAATGAACTCTGTAGTTCTCGTTATCTTAAGGACAATGTCTAGTAGTAAAGACAAAAAACCAAAACAACAACAACAGCAAATCTCACGCACAAAAAAAAAAGATCACTCCCCCCCCACACACACACACGAAAACCGTGTCCTAATTTACTCGCTGTAGTTTAAATAATCAATTATGTATATGTATTTTGTAATCTTGTTCGAAATAATATTCCATGGTCTTTCTAATGCGTGTACAATGTATATGCGTGTACTGTGTATCTTTGTGAGAGTGTTCTATCACTTAATGCCTTTCTATGTTAAAAACGTACTTTTGCCTGTAATACTTCAAGCAGAAAACTAGCAACTTTCAGTTCCTTCAAACAACAAAAGATCTCGTGCTATATAGGTTATGTTTATCTGATTCTCTGTTAAAAATAATTATACGAGTGAAATCATACCCGGCTCTTGGCCCTCGTTAATCATCTTTTGAAAAGAGATATTAACATTAATCCTGCGCAAAATCAAAGTAATAATTGGTTATGGTAAAAACAAAGGAGATGCCCCCCCTCCTTTTTTCAGTACTTTAATTAAAATTTCACGCCCCGGGGTAATTAACAACACCCCTGTTTTTTGCTTATACATGAATTGATTGTATTATTATCCATGACGGCAGCTGTATGCGAAGACAAGCTTAGGACTGGTTTTATGGAAGTCAAACCAATAAAACCAGCACATGCTATAAAACCCACATACATTCTTGATGAAGACGTAATGTAAAAATATTTGGAAATACTGTTATTTTGATTAAATTATATCATTAAATAATATTTCCGTAAGCCTGATTTGTGTCATAACTACCAAAGAAACATTAAGAAGTAATGAAAAATTGACAGAAACTATGAAAGCGAAACGATAATTATTATTATTAACGAAAAAGCCTTCCCCCTTGAAATTACTTTGTCCTCATCATTTGCCCAAAGCAGGGAGCTAAGAGGACGTACATTTAATGGTTTGTTGTACTTTTTTATGTTAAAGTCAATCCCGGACACTAACCATTCTCGGAAAAAAGCCTTAAAAACATTAGTCATTCCCATACAATCCCTAAAGTCGAATAACTTAGTAATGACTGACTTTTCCAGGTAATTTATGACAATCACCAGTGTGCAGGTCTTTAGAATAGCCATTCACATTCATATCAAGTAACAAAGTTATAAAGGAAAATGTATATTTAAATAAAAATGTAAAGAATCACTATGAATTAAGACAGGCCAAAAAAATTCATAGTGATTCTTTACATTGTCTTAATTACTTACTTAGATACATGGTTTTTCTTTGGTTTTATTTTTTATTTCGTCTTGGTTTTAATACATACCTATATGAAATGTCGATATTATTTGTATACAATGATCTGTAATATGTCCTTATGTGAAATAGCTTTGTTGTGAAAAATGAATAAAAAAACGTTATTAAAAAAAAACAAAGAATCACTATGAAATTACATGTAAACCCATACATCATATAATTTTTTCCACGCGTTAAACTTTTGTTCAATACATTAATATTATGAATGCAATCTTACTTTGCCTGCCCGGATTAGAAAAAGGAAAACATTAAATTGGAAAAAAAAAACTATGTCATTGTTCTGAAATGTGTGCATGTTGCTTCATATTTCCACTACCTTTTTGACAAATATTTTTTTATCCATTTAAATGCTATTAAACCTGTAACTCTCTAGATTTCTGGTTTTGTTTATCTGGTATACATTTAAGCTTTGATGATGGGGCGAAACAATAATGATTTTAAGTAATTTTTAATTATTAAAACTCTACTTATATCTATACCATTCTTTGTTTTCAATCCGCTTACCTGGCTAGCCATTTTTTCTTTCAACTTACAACAATCTGAGTTCATTCTATAAGTCATATTCTTGATTACATTTTCAAAATGTTGTCAAACACATCTACGATTTCCTTTCACCTTTTCCTCATTTGTTTAACTACACTCCCTTGAACGTCAAATTAATAGAAAAAAAAATTCTTTCCGCTTCTATCGCTAAGCACGCTATTCCGCCTTGGACTCCATTTCTAAGAATCACCTGCTCATCCTTCTTTTTCACCACATTCTGATCCAACAATGGTATCTATTTTCAGCAATATAACGTTCTTATCTCCTATGTATTCGTTTCCATCAACAATTCTGAAAACTTCTAATACACTCCCATAAACAAAACCAAGTAACGTAGACTTTAAGCTAAACGCCCTTGTCACAAATGACAGACTATTTTCACAGGGTCGCCATAGGAATATCCTCCTACAGTAACACACACACCCCACCCAAGCACCTAAGGAAAAAAAAAGCCGGCCCACAACAAAACAAAGGATGTCGATTTATTTTGGAAATTCCCAGAGCATTGCAACACAAGGAAGGGTGGGTGACCTCAGGTGATCCCTAGTTACCACTGATTGGGTGGACTATTCTATTCACGTTTGAAGTGAAGCGCTCCTGTTTAAAGATACCTTTCAACATTGTTTATTTAGGAAAAAAAAACTATTTATTTCGAGATTTAGATCTCCTTATATTGCCTTCACCTATCCTACCCAAAATTTAGATACCCCCCCCCCCTGATTTTCTTTGCTCACCCTTTTTTTCTCTGTTAAGTTTGAGACAGTTTTGTACAATCTTGAACCGTATCTTAATACACAGCTATTTTAGGAAGACAATGACACACCCCCACCACTTTTCCTTCACCCGAAAATGTTAGGGTCCCACTCCTACTTCTTCAGACTTTTCAATTAATTTTGTTAGTTGGGTAAAAAAAATAGAGATATGCGATACAAACAGGTGAATGTCATTTTGCGTGGGATGGCATGTCACCAAACCATACAGGGTTCAAGAGACATGTCTGTGGTTTTAACACTATTTGTACAGGAGCTCCAAGGGAGACTAGCCTGGTGTGCCCGAATGTCACATATATTAGAACATTAATAAAAAAAGAAATGTATACGCCTACATTTAACTTGAAACCGACAAATAAATTTAAAAATAGAAAAATGAAAAAAAAAAATGAGGATCGAATCTCGTTTGCGGAGACAAGATTTGACACGCTAACCAAAGAACCATCATTGTTTTTTTAATTATTAAGGCGAAACCAAAATCAGTAGCAATAACAACAATGAACAATATATATATATATCGATTGATAGAAAGATAAATAGATAGATAGATAGATAGATAGATAGATAGATAGATAGATAGATAGATAGATAGATAGATAGGTATAATTTTTCAAAGTGAAGGCGCGAAGTATGTTACAATTATTACAGCAGTTTTTCATGGGACAACAAATCACTTTTAGTTTTTCTACAATGAAAGTTCGCATCAAATTGCACTATAGTTATGAAGTTTTGACTACCAAAATGGGCTCCTATAACAAAGATAACGTAAACTTATTCATAAATAACTTCATTCATTAGATAGAGTTCTTGTAAAAGGGGAAGCCATCGCCTATTGATATAAAGAACCCAAAATGACGCCCAATCCTCTTTAGCCTCGCCTCGGCGACTTTGGCGTCGTCTATGACGTCATTAACTTGAAATGACCTCAAAATGGACAACCAAGCACTTAGAATAACAATAGTACGAGTACAGATCCCAAACAAAACAAAAAACCGAGCCCCGGATCCTGATCCGTTGAATAAAGGAAATATCGCTGGCCATTGTTCAGACTCAATAGGCCCTGCTTGTCGCCGCCATAAATAATAAAATGAAAGAAAAGTTTGTTATCTTTTTCAAACATCTCAGTCTTCATGTCGCCTGGCTAGCCCACGCCCACGCACTGGTCAGATAGGTGAACGTACGCCTCTGTACTTGATCTCAGTTTTATAATGTCCTGTACCTTTCCAAATCAAGGGTATTTGAGGAATGAAATAGGATGTTATACAACTGGAGTTACGAGTTCTTCTCGCGTCTTATGAAAGCCCTTAAATTACGAGCTCAAAGCAAAGACTATAAATAGATGATAAGGTCTGACATGAACAATAATCGCACGATCACCAAGCGCAAGGCGTGTGCATAGTGACATAATAGCAGCTTTTAAGAATTCAATTGTAAAGCTGTGGTGGTTGTTATACACAAGCGCAGTGACTTATTTTAAAACAGACAGTGCATGAAATATATATATTTGGCCGCATATCTTTTCTCAGTTTGTTTATTTTTTTCTGCTTTAGCGTCCAAGTCTAACGTCATCAACTTATAGTCTACATTTTGGACGGACCCCAAGACAACTCTATGTGCTGCCACATAGAAACGGTGCTGGGATACCATGACTTCTGTCTCAACTGGCCACATCATACTGACACCTAACCAACCAGTAGCGGACGAAATCGCACAAATACATTTTTCGTCGATCTTTGGTTTTGAACCAGGGGCCTCATGATTAGAAGAGCAAAGCTCAGAAATGATTTAACAAATCCCTTAAATCAGAAAATTTTTTAAAATTTTACCTACTCCAGGCACTAAAGCATTCCGCTACGTCCTGTTTATTCTAACATCAAATCTTATTTTTACCATTTTTCTAGAGTAACCACTCTTTGAATACGCTCCCGTGGCGGGCAAGCTTCTGGCAAGATAAAGCTTTAGCAGCCACGTAAAACTTGTTCAGTGCTCCTCATTTAAATTCTATGATCGTTGAATGGAAATGACGCATTGCAGACGCTACATTGTCAAAATCACGCATGCGCCTTTCAAGTGTCCTATGGAAAGAGGAAAAATATTTTAACAAAGAACACCAAGGTGGTATTTTTAGAAGTCTTTCCAAAAAGACGGCAGATTTTTCATTCATTGTAAAACTAAAAGAAAACCATACATTGGAAAACAAAAACTCTGCACATGTCTAGACACTCCTGAATAATAATCTTTTATTCATTGATATGCATTTTCGGGCGATCTATGAATTTTAAGTTTCAAGTCAAGACAAAGTTCTAGTCCCGCTTGATCAAGCTAGCGTCTGAGTATTCTCAGTGAATACCTTAAACTACAGCCTTTGTTTGTTTGTTGCTTAGCTTCCAATGTAAGCACTATAAAGGCTATATTGTGAATAGGCCCCGCGATTAATGTTTACCAGTTTTTCTTGCTAGAACACAGAGACAATGCGGGTATACCATGACTCCGGTCTCAGCCGATCACATTATACTAATACCGACCCAACCAATAGGGGACGAAATCGGAGAAACGCATTTTTGATCGATGGTGGGTTTTGAACCAAGGACCTCCTGATTTGGAGACAAACGCTCTACCATTTGCGCCCGTTTTCCGCCCTTAACTACAGGCAACATTTCTTCTTCTTCTTCTTCTTCTTTTTCTTCTTCTTCTTCTTCTTCTTCTTCTTCTTCTTCTTCTTCTTCTTCTTCTTCTTCTTCTTCTTCTTCTTCTTCTTCTTCTTCTTCTTCTTCTTCTTCTTCTTCTTACCATTCTTCCTTTTCCAGGTTTGTTGCAGACATCACCGCTCATGGCCTACCATTGTCCTATGAAGTCAGTTCTCCTGTTTAGCTTTTAGTTTGGAAATTATTTCATCGTTGCCTAGCTAATTTAGACTCTGTTTTTTTGAGTTGTCTTCCTCTGCTTTGGTTTCACAATCTGTCCATACAAGGTTTGCTTTTCCCTTCCACCAGCTCTGTTTATCATTTATGTGCTCCACATGCAATGTATTTTTTCTGATTGTTTTGAGAATCGATTTTTCGTACCCGATCGTTTCAATTACTTTTTTGTTTTATTTCTTTTAAGTCTATGATATTTTTTTAAAATATCTTACTTCTGCTGCTTCAAGTTTTCGTTTGAAGTCTTTTATCAGCGCCCAGCATCCGTACAGGGAATGGACCATGATAATTTAGACTCTAATAGTGTTGATTTTGGCGTTGACTCTCATATTTCTATCGGTAAATATATGGCTTCATCTTGGTGAAGGTGTCTTTAGTCAAAACCATTCTCTTCTGTATTTGCGCGTCGCATCTGTCGTCTGGGGTAATTTATTGTGAAGCTCAAAATATTGAAAAGTGCAAAATTGTTTTATTCTTTCCCCTTTGCATAACATGTTAAATACACATGCCTGACTATTTTCATTCACTTGTAGTCCTTTGTTTTCACTTGTATTATGATTATTCTAAGGATTTAAAAAACATTTTCGTATCTGGTTACTATAAACGTTAAAATATCAATTTCCTAACCTATTGACATTCCAACGTCGACGTGGTTTACATTTTCTGCTAACCCCTATGCCCCCTTAAGTTTTTCGAATTTGTGATTCTGAAAGGTCACCCGCATATAATTATAGAAAATGGCCCAATAAAAACTACGAGGCATTGAAGCAAAAGCCACTCGTATAGCATTTTTTTCTGGGGAAAACCCACAGGGCGCAGGCCAACATTGAAGTAAAAAAAGGTATAACACACAGGAAACGCCCACGATTGTGGGGGTTAAATATCAAATATATGGATATCTAAAGACTTCTACACTACACAGTGTAACCCAGTTGAGTTGAGTTGATTTCTTAACTTATAACATCAGCAACAAGACTATATTGCGGATGGGTCCCAAGACTAACGTCTGACAAATTTACGTGCTGCCACACAGAGGCAGTGCGGGGATACCAGGACTTCTGTTTCAGACGGACACATTATACTGACAGTATGACACCGACCCAACCAGTAGGGCCGATATTGGACAAATAAACTTTTGATCATCAATCAAACCGGGGACATCTTATTGAGAGACCAACGCTCTTCTACTTGCGCCAGTTTGTTCCCCCCTCCCCCCTCCCCACAAAGCTGAGATTCAAAGCCTTGATTCAAGAGTATAATATCAAGTCAAATAATGCCCCAAATTATAATTTAGGCCTACCTTGGCCCGCCGTATACTTTATAGTGTGTGACTGAAGAGCTTAATATGACGTCAAGCGTGTTCACTCGATTGGAACGTAAACAACCGTTGCGGCATTTCTGTTTGAGAATCGTGCGTGACTACATTACGCTACTTTACACATATTTTCCAGAAATTCTGTTGTAACCATTGTGTAAATATTTCTTTTTTAGCTCCTCAGTAATTAATTTTTTCCCTTGATTATAAATTCATTCTGAGAGGGCCTGGGAAAAGGAATTCGTGGAGATATTGCTTAAATAGTAGCGCTCTATACTAACAAGCAGGCTGCCTGAGGTTTGAATTTCAGCTAAGGCGCCCCCGTCTCCGAATAGGATTCTTCGAGAAACGCAATATGAGGAACATAACACAAATCAGTTCTATCAATTTCCCACATTATTTTAATCGCCCTGGTAGCTACATATACTTTGTGACAAATGGTTGCGCGCTCAAATCACAAAGCTGTCGAACAAATTAATAATTTATAATTTCGGCCGTTCAAAGCTTTTGGTGCAGTATGCAGATCTTCGAATTGTTAGTGCATTTTACAGAGCTTTTAATTGTCACTGCAGTATGAAGAGCTTTTAATTTCTATTGCAGTATGTAAAGCTTTGTAACGGAGTAGGGCTAAAGACTAGTTTTAGACTATTCAAGACTGGTTAGGGTGGATAAGTTACTGTTATATCTCGAAAATCTATAGACCATTCAGTGGACAAAGGCTTGATTTCTTGTTTAAACACTTTAAAATGACTTGGTTCAGAACAGTCTTCACCATTACTGCCATGTTACTGTGCTATAACTCGTTTCGTCACTTTTTCCTGGACATCTTGATCCCAGAACATCATTGTATGTATGAGGTCGAAGTATCCCGAAAAAGCAACAACAGAATACATAAAACTTATAATGATTACGGGAAATAAAGTTTCAAAGATTTTCATCTCTGTTCATAGGTTTTGATTTTCATGTAGCCTACTAACGTCGATTTTTATCAGCCTTACTAACACCCGGAGAAAGATCTCACGTTACAGACCTAAAACTCTTATATCTCGATTAAGTGTAATTACATTATTATCCTACAATAGAGGAACAATTTCTCAATGAAGCCTTTTTCTAAAGGCGCAGTGATGTATATTAATGCTGACTAGGTTCATACTTATCTACAATTTCCTTCGTCAGTTGACCCAAAACTTTTCAAAGCCGTAGCACATATCTATAGAGCAACCAGACTCGAAGAAAAGGTATAATTGTTCGACTAGAGGATAATGTGTAAACATTGACTCTTTTTCGTTCTGAAGTACTGCGAGCTTTTGTTCTGCTAGTTTGAAAAATCGTACTAAGCATGACTAACCAAGTTGTATTGCTTACGGGAAAAGTGTATTAATTACGTATTATATTCTAAACTGCATTTTCTAGCTTTGTATGTTTCTTCGAAAACCCCAACCATGTCCTGGGACGATAAATAAAAGAGTATTATCCTACAAAACTCTAAATTCTTTTGAACAACGCACCTTGCGCGATTAGTTCTGTAAAGGGTTAGGGAAAAAGGAAAGAGCTTAAGCGAGAAGCCTTTTTGATGTGAAGCGTCACTTAGTGCATCGCATTGAAAGAAGAATAATATCATTTCCACCTGTGTAATAATAGGCCGATTTCTTAAAAGTAGTGATGAAAAAAGTTGATACGTTCAATGAGCACAACATACAGTTGTAAAGGCTACTAAAAAGGCGCAACATACATTTGCTGGCTTTGAGTCTCTTTTTTTCCCCAAAGAAATCTCTCTGTTTATATCCATTCGTCAGAACTAGCTATAAAGTTGAGATCTATTCCCATGGCCCCATGATGACAAAGTCTTCAATTTGTTCATTAGAGCTCTCAACATCAGATGAAATGTCTCACTTGGCACCGTGAGCGGCTTCTAACCAGCGAGGGACCTGGTTCAAACCGCATTGGTCCTCTATTCGTTCGGACGATGTGACATACGCGAGGCTATCTGAATCCTCGGACATACATATTGTGACGTACTTATGTAATATTCCGACATCCTCCCTTTGTCTGTGAGTGGCAGTGTGTAAGGTTGTCAGACACAGGTCTCGGGATCTGGCCACGAGATAACCTAGTTGTTGGTATGGATTTTTTAGAAATATAATTTACCGTGACCTTAAACTTTACCCAGAAAAAATCACTTTGGCGACTAAGTATTCTGGCGTTCTGATTCTTTACACCTTCCTCCCTTCTAGTGCTTTTATGAGCATTGGGCTGGGGCACCTCTTTACCCGTAAACTTTGCGGTAAAACTACCAAATGGAAGATATGGAAGATAGAATATGTCATGTGAATAATGCTGATACACACAATGGCTAGTTCTAATCATTTCTAGTCCTAGGGCAACGGTGCAGGCAGTAAGGAGTTTTCATCAGAGAGCCCTACGCTCTTATGGGGCTTGATTATACAACAACCATTTGTATACTAAATAACCCCCCGAAGACATAATTTCATGAGATTCGCTCTATGTTTATGTGTGGCAGAACGTACATATGTCATACATGAGTCTTGCAACTCGCCCACAAATAGTCTATTAGCTGACGATGAACGTTAAATAAATAACAAACAGTGTCTTTAAAAGATTTAAAAAACCCATAAACAATGCAACGTAACAGTAATCCTGAATTGCTCAACTGGTCCTGTGCTGTTAAAAAAGGCAACGACAACAGCGTCTTACGGTTCCATAAAATTCATGTAGGTAGAACCACTACTTCACATGGTACGCGTACGATTTAAAGTTTCATTCTACTAGATATATCATTAAATAACACTATATCTAGATCTAGATGCATTTTAGATTTATCCTGTTATTGTATTAGGGCTTTGAAAACATGTGAGCAGTATTTAAATCCTACTCTCAACATAAGGCGTCCTCACACAGTACATAGTGAAAGAGAGTTTGTTCTAAATTGCAGTTTGATGTCAGTTATTAAAATGTTCTCATCATGCCGCACACATAATTGTGTCGTGCGGGTTAATACTCTCTTCTGCTAGAACAAAAATTGTATTGATCTGCACACCTTCCATTTCAAAATGTATAGAAGATTTTTCATTAAAAAAAAAATCGAAGAACACACAAAACAGTGTGCACAAAGGTAATATGCCTAATATGTGTAACTAGAAATTAAAATCTCCACACACAGCACTAAAAATAAAAAGCACTGCATACTGCACTAGAAATCAAAAGCTCTACATACTGCACTAGAAACAAAAAGCTCTCCATACTGCACTAAAAATTAATATAAAAACTGCTGAGCGACTTGAGGTTTGTAGTCATGTTGATTGCACGATAACCAAGGGGCAGTGTGCGAATTGGTAAAGCGCAGGTATACAGATCGAGAGGTCGCGGTTCGAATCCCAATATCGCTCAAATTTGTATTTGCCTGATGTCGTTGGGTTGATGTTAGTATAATGTGACAAGCTGAGACTGGAGTCCACGTATCCCCGCCCTATCTCGCTAATGATAGCACATATAATTGTCAGACGTCAGTCTTGGGGCTCGTCCACTATACACCCTATCTAGCGCTAAGGTTGAAATTTAGTATAAAAAAAAAACAAAAAACAAAACAAAACAAACAACAGCAACAAAAACAAACAAAAGAAAACAAACAACGACAACAAACAAATAAGCCCTGTGGTAGAACATCGGCTTTGAAGCCGGAGGTTCACGGTTCGAACCCCGCTTTGAAGGGCGCGATTTTTTCCCTAGTGGTTTTGTCGGTGTCATTATAATGTGACCAACCAAGTCCCGGATATAGCTCGCTGTGGGTTCCGTCTCTGCACAAGATTTTCTTGAGACACAGCAGACGTTAGATTAGGACAGAGCTTCGCTTCTCGAACAAAGATATTTAGGTCGCGGTTCGAATCTCAGCTGGTGTCACCGCCTCTGTATAGATTTTTCAGGTAACCTAGGGGACATACAACTTGTCCAATATAAAATTCATCCAATACGAAACTCATCCAACATAAATCTCACCCAATATATAACTCATGCGTTATAAAACCAATCCAATATAAAACTCATCCAGTATAAAATATATTCAATATAATACTCATCCAATATTACTTTCGATTTAGATCATATATTAGTTATGAAAGCCGTCAGGTCGCAGTCATTTTAGTCAACACAGTCTATCAATTGACCCACTCACTGTATAATTCTATTTCATAAGGACGACTTACCATACTAATAAATCTTAGATCTTAGTGTAATTCTAGACTTTCAAAACCGATTATAAAATAAAATAAAAAACAAACAAATGACAATGTAACTCTGCTAAGATGACGAACAGTTTTGTAAGACTTCACACGGCCCACCATGACTCAGCAATAGTTACATAAAATAACATTGACCCCTTGCCTGAAATAAGAAATCTAGCTGCTGAAGAATTAAGTTACATCTATAATACCGTGTTCAGAGATTACTGGTTCATTGAATTGGGGGCACGGCAATCCCGTAGTCAAAGAATGTTAAGGGCGGTTGTACAACCGACACCGAGATATATATATAGATATATATATAGATATATATATCGATTCGCCTCCCAAGTGCATGTATCGATAAAGGAAGGCTTTATGCAAGGAAACCCCTAGCTGGATATTGGGCAACCCGCATTGTGACTCATGCCTAAGCCATGGTTCTACAAAAGTTTAAAGTACACATACATAAAGCATGACCTCTTTACAAAGTCGACGCGTCTCTGAATAGTTTGCGTCTCTAACACCTTTAATGAGTAAATAAATTACTTATTAGAAATACATTTATTCCGTTTCAGAAAAAAACATGAATGAAAACAAACGATCGTACCATTAATGAACCGCTACTTCGTTGGAATTTGTCACACGGCAAAAACTAGATCAATTCCATTCATGAATGTTCTTTGATCTTTTAGAATTTAAAAGGACATTTTCATAACTGTGTATAGGTGTATATTGATTTAGCTTTTTAAAGTTAAAAGAAAATACTATGGAAGATAGAGCTGCATTCTAAACTTGTTAATTATTTTTCTCACACGAGGAATCAGTTTAGCTATTCAGAAAAATACAGATCGAAATGCAATGCTTAAACAGTAATTCTTTTTTCATAAAAACATGTTCAGTTTTGTCTTTGTAGGAAAAGTACTTTCAAATAAAACAACTTTGAAAATTACTCTGATATAAACAAACAAACAAACAAAACAAAAACAAAACAAAATAACAAACACATCGAAAACAAAACAAAACTATCCCCCATTATTAAAAAGACAACAACAACAGGAGAAAAACTAGATCAAACCTAGTCATGAATGTTTCTTGATCTTTTAGAGTTTAAAAGGACATCTTCATAACCGTATCTAGATGTACAATAATTTAGCTTTTAAATAAAAAAAAGTCCATAGAAGAGAGAGCTGCATTTTAAAATTGTTAATTTTTTTCACACAAGCCATCACATTAGCTATTCAGAAAAATACAGATCGAACTGTAATTCTTTAAAAAAAAAATAAAAACATGTTCACTTTGTCTTTGAAGGAAAAGTACTTTCAAATAAAACAACAACTTTGAAATTACTCTGATAAAAACTAACACACAAATAAAACAAAAACAAAACAAAATAACAAACACACCGAAAACAAAACAAAACTGTCCCCTATAACTATAAAAAAAAACATGAAACAACCAAAAATTGCACCCTATTTTTCATTCTATATCTTAATCAGACAAAGATTTCGTCAAAGTATAAAAAGATGCAAGGCAAATCTAGGATGTGATATAGGATCAGATCACAACCCAGTGGTAGCACGGATGAATGTCAAGCTCAAGAATAAAATATCGATGAAACATATAGGTAAGCAGTACGACAAAGATGGACTCAAAATAGAAGCAGTGAAGTGTTTATTTAATAAAGAAGTTCAGAATAAGTACCAAATGCCGATGAAATAAAATACAAAAGAATAAGAAGTAACAGACCCAACCGAAAGTATTGATAGTAAGTGGAAAGCATTTAAAGAAAACATGACACATGGACTGGGGGTCTTGCACAGGAAAAGCAGGAAGAAAAACAACGAATGGATGACAAAAAAAAATCTTAGGAACCATAATAAATTGCAAGGAAGCAAAAAAAAAAGGAAGGCTTTATGCAAGGAAACCCCTAGCTGGATATTGGGCAACCCGCATTGTGACTCATGCCTAAGCCATGGTTCTACAGAAGTTTAAAGTACACATACATAAAGCATGACCTCTTTACAAAGTCGACGGTCTCTGAATAGTTTGCGTCTCTAACACCTTTAATGAGTAAATAAATTACTTATTAGAAATACATTTATTCCGTTTCAGAAAAAACATGAATGAAAACAAACGATCGTACCATTGATGACCCGCTATTTCGTTGGAATTTGTCACACGGCAAAAACTAGATCAATTCCATTCATGAATGTTCTTTGATCTTTTAGAATTTAAAAGGACATTTTCATAATTGTATATAGGCGTATATTGCTTTAGATTTTAAAGTTAAAAGAAAATACTATAGAAGATAGAGCTGCATTCTAAACTTGTTAATTTTTTTCACACTAGGAATCAGTTTAGCTATTCAGAAAAATACAGATCGAAATGCAATGCTTAAACAGTAATTCTTTTTTCATAAAAACATGTTCAGTTTTGTCTTTGAGGGAAAAGTAGTTTCAAATAAAACAACTTTGAAATTACTCTGATAAGAAACAAACAAACAAACAAAACAAAAACAAAACAAAATAACAAACACACCGAAAACAAAACAAAACTGTACCCCATAATATAAAACAAAAACAAAACAACAAAAAATTGCACCCCATTTTTCATTCTATATCTTAATCAGACAAAGATTCCGTCAAAGTATAAAAAGATGCAGGGCAAATCCAGGATGTGATATATGATCAGATCACAACCCAGTGTTAGGGCGGATGAATGTCAAGTTAAAGAATAAAGAAATCAATGAAACTGCTTGATGGACTCAAAATAGAAGCAGTGAAGTGTTCATTTAATAAAGAAGTTCAGAATAAGTACTGAATGCTGATGAAAAAATAAATAAAACAAACAAACAAACAAACAAACAAACAAACAACAACAACAACAACAACAACAACAACAACAACAACAACAACAACAACACCCCCCCCAAAAAAAAAATAAAAAAAAATAAAAAACAACCAAACGAACAATCAAAATACAAAGAGTTAAACAGATTGATAAGAAAGCACTGCATCATGGCAAAAGAAACATGACTTAAAAGAAACTGCAAAAAAATAGAAGTGAAACAAAGAAAAAATTGCAATATGAAAGCATCAAAGAACTAATCAACAAGATCAAAACCAACCCAACAATCGGAGGACGCATTTTGAGTAAAGAAGGCAAAACCATACTCGATACAGAGGAAAGAAAGGGAAGGTGGAAGGAATACACTGCCGAACTACTTGATGATCACAGATCTATAAAACCGGCGCCATCTAATCTTAGTGCACCAACGATTTTAGAGTGAAGTGAAAGAAGTCATAAGATTAGCAAACAACAATAAAGCACTGGACGCCCATACAGCAAAGGTGATAGAATCCCTAAACGTTTTCAGTACAGAGAACCTAATAGAATTGTACAATGAAATTTATGACAGCGACCACTTACCGGACTATTTCCGGAGCTCGGCCTCTATCACAATTTAAAAAAAATCGAAGGTAAAATAATGCTCAGAACACAGGCCAATATGTTAAATGTCTTATCACTTGAAAATTTTCTCACCATCATACTTGGAAGAATAAATAATAAGCTAAACCAAGTAAACGGAATTGAACTATTTGGATTCCAAGCCAACAAAGGAACAAGAGACGCAATTTTCTGTTTCAATATTTTAGTCCAGAAACAAAGGGAAGTGCAAAAAGAGCTATGCACATGGTTCATAGACTACGCCGTACCTTTCGATCGGGTAAAACCTTAGTAAGGACATGACTAGACGGAATGATATTGGAATAAAAAAATCGCAATAAAAGTCAATAAGGAACTATCAGAACCAGAAGAAATCCGACGCGGAGTAAGACAGGGGTGTGTGTTATTTTCTTACCTCTCCACTATATATACAGAGTAAATATTTCGTAATTCAAACCACATTAGAGGAATTCATATAAATGGAACAAATATAATGAAATATCTCGACGACCTGATAGCAAACAACATGGAAAAACACCAAAAATTGTTTAATGTTGTTAAAAGTAATAGCAAACAAACAAGGCTTGACATGAAGGTGAGCAAAACCAAAACAATGCTTCTTAGTAAACAGAAGGATGCCCAATACAAAATTGTAGTAGACTGAACACGTTCAGCATTTCAAGTATACCGGACAAACATTAAATGATTAGCCACTAATGGCAAAACCACTTAAGAAATAGAGATCAGAATAGGTCAAGCAAAATCAATGTTTCTGAAAATAAAGGATTTATTCATGTCAAGAGATCTAAAACTAAGAGCAATAAACATTGATGTATTTTCCTTACTGCTATACGGCGACGCAGCATGGACTCTCTACAAAGAATCGTTTAAGAAAAACTAGAAGCTTTCGAGATGTGGACGTTTCGACGACTGGCAAGAATAAGTTACAAAAACACAACAACAAACAAAGGAGTCTTGAGAACACTCGCTGTTAAAAGAGTTAATAGAAAGGATATGGCATCACATACTGTCTTTGGCTCTTTGGCCACATAGCAAGGCATGCCAGCCTCGCTCAAACTATCCCATAAGGCATCAGGCAGAATGAAAAGAGGAAAAAGACCGACCCAGCAAGAAGTGGTATCACGACATAAAAGAGTGAGAAGGGAACCAGCAACATGTGAACCTCAGACTAGGACAGGAATCGTTTGGCATAGCAACATATGGCACTCCAACCCCGATTCAGGAGGGCGCAATGGCAATGACGGATTTGGAAAACTTTCTAATGTTAATAATAATAATAATAATAATA